>VXAK01026190.1:18266-56207 GCA_013399435.1 Arenaria interpres
TTCAGGGTCTCTCTCTGGACGTGCCCGCGCGGGAGCCGGGGTCACTGTCGCCGCCGCTGACGCTGTCACAAGCGCTGGGGGGCCAGCAGTAACGAGAGCGAACACCCTCCCGCCGCCGGGCACCCGCTCCCTGAGAGAAATTAAACGCTGATAATCCATTAGCTTCATCTTCCTCGCTTACGCGAGAGCGGCGAGGGCTTGCTAATTAATTTACGTCGGAGGGAATGATCTCGGAAGGAAGGAAAAAACACCCCGTCGCACCTGCTCCAGTGAGACCCGTCATCTGAGTCTGGGGGAGAGCTATAAATCATGTAAAGTGTTCGCGGCGGAGCCGGCTTCTGAGGGCTTTAGGATTATGTATCCATATGCTGAATTTATATTTCCCACTAGGAAAAGACTGAAACTCAGGTCAGATATAAACTACATAATTTCATTTAAAACTAAACTGTAGTTATTGATTGTAATTCTAGAAGGGATTTTTCTTCTCTCCTGATTAAATACAAAGTGCTGTTAGAGGATGGAGTAATGATTTACATATTAAAGCCTGAAATCTCTTGTTGAGTTGGAAGTGATTGACAGTATAAGGATGCTTTAGAATCACATATGTCCTCTTATTTTTGCTCCAAATGGAAAGACTGAAAATAACCAGGCTGTTAAATTTTACTTTCAGTTTTTAGCCTTTACAAAACCATATTTTCCTGAGATACAGAATGGAGAAAACTTGGACTAGGGAGATCACAACTTCCATTGAAAAGGTTGACTTTCTCAGCTACAGCAACTAAAATCTGTGTGATGTCAGCTTTGAGTATTTCCATCCCTTGAAAACAAAACCAAAAAACAACTTAAAAACTGTGATTAGCTGCTTCCAGGAATTTTGCTGGCTGTCTCTACTCTCTCTAAGGCAATACTGTAATAGTTCTTGACACTTGCCTGTTAAATGAGCTGAACTGGGGAGAACTACAGTTCAGTAAGATGTTTGTGTTTTGGAATATTTAGTCCTGTGGCAGGTATTTCTTCATAAAATAGGAAATGAGGTTTTTAGGCTGATATGGTTTTATATTGTAGAAATGATTAATACTTTATTTCATCAGTGATTTTTCATATATTTGACTAGTTTTGTTGCTGTCAAAATGAGACTGAAGTTTTATCATTTCAGGTGGAAATTGGGGTTAATTGCTTTAGTAGCCTGTCATATTTTTGATAATACTGTAAGTGGCAAATATTAACTGCTTTTGTCCCACTTACATTGCCTTCTGATTAGAAAGATGTTTTGTGTTATAGATGGAGACTGTATTGCATTAAGTTGTGTCATCACAATGAGGGAATTAAGGAGCTTGTGTTCTTGAACAGCACATGTGATTTGCAAGTTTCATAAACTCTGAGCTTATTGTAAAAGTGTGTGTATGTGTGTGGCAAGGGAGAGCTATACCGGTAAAATAAACTAATAATAACCCAGAAATCTATGAGGTAGGCAAGAACACATGAGATAGGCTAACCACTCCGTACACTTACATTGCAAACAAGTATTTATGCAGTAGTTTTTGTATTACTGTTCTAAAACAACAAAAAAAGGGAGCCAAAAATAAGCACAAGCTAGAAATAAAAAGATGAAAATTTAAAAGGAGGCTAGTCAGAGGGGAAGAAATATTTTGAAGTGGAGTCTTTATGTCAAATCGAAGAGTGCATGTCACTGTTGAACTAAATCATACACATACAGCAGTTTATGACATTTAAGGTGGAAGCCTTGGTCTAGTCTATAACAAACCAATTAAAAGAGATTTGGTTGTTGAGGATTCGGTTTATCACAGAAAAAGAGATGGTAGAGGTGAAATGACAGTCAATAAAGGTCGACTTTGTTGGCTTTATCTTTGAACTTGGAACAGGAGAGCAATTTGTTTTCTTCTCTAATTCGTATGTCTCTAACTGGAAATGCTATCATGAACAAAAGTCCCCTAAGTGGCCAGAGTATTAAGCAGGGGGCATTTATTGGTTAAGATAGCACTACAATAGAAAAAATTTTTCTGTGTAACTGGCATTGTTCTGGCCAGTGCTTTGGCCAGATGTAGATTATATGCGGATAACATGAAGTTCTGAAAAATTAGGGGTTTGAAAAATTTCTGTCATTAATTATGTTTCAGTCCAGTGTACATTTTTAAGTGAAATTTCTGTTTGGCTGTCAAAGTGTGGATCATGTTACACTGGAAAAGCATTTGCTTCTTTTCTAACCTAAAATGAAAAAAATCATTTGTCGGTCAGAAGGATTCAGGGAAATGCCCTTACAGTCACCAGACTTTATTGTGTATACAATAATGACTTTGTGTTGGATACAAGGGATTGTGGGCTTGGTGACTTGAGTGAATGACAGACCCGCCTACCTTTTCAACATTTGCAACAGATTGAGCATGCTTTTTCTATCAGGAAGCTGTAGTGCTGCATGCTTCTTGAGGGATATAGCTTGGAAAGGAGCTGGATGGAGAAGAGTTAGCTTTCTGCAACATTGCTTAATGTTTTCTTAATGCTATACAAATAACTATGTGGGAACCAGTCTGTACCTGTAATCGTGTGAATACGCCCTCTCAGTTTTCTGTATCTGTTTTTGAGTTACACACTGCCATAAGAGAACTTTTGAACAGGTTGTTTAATGATTAACGTAATAGTAGTATGTTACCATGGGTGCAGGTAGCTGCATGTCCTAACAGAAGCTTAAGTTTTTGGGTAGCAACATCAATATAGAAAGGACAGTGTCAGCAGTATGCATGTATGTATAGAGTACAATCAAATTCCTTTTTTGGCTGTTTATATAGTAAGCAGGAATGCATTAAACTGGCAAGGAGGACAAATGAAGACCTGAAGAGGCAATATCATTACAGTATGTTTGCAATGCACTGCTTTGTTTAGTTGCTGATTAAATCTTTTGATCTTAAGAAGAGCTGCTAGCCATATGCTTTGATGCAATATTCAGTAAAAACATGGAAGTTAGAGAGGTAGGGGTTTAAGTCTTATGACCAGTTTCTCTTAAAGATAAAAAAATTGCATGTAGTCCTTTCATAGCTGCGGTTTAACTTTAGTGGGAGTAATGGGAACAAAAAGACCAGGAAGGGAGGGAGAGGAATAGGGAGCAGTGCTTCACCAAAGTAATTCAGGGTTGAAGAAAAGGTCTTTCTGAATTAGGCAACAGACTTATCTAATGCCAGTCATCAAGTCACTCCAGTCTGCCTTAAAGCCAGTTAAGTACTTTACCCTGTTGCTTTTTCTGGAAAGATGTTCAAAAACCTCTCTCCTGATGCTTAGAACTTTCTTTGAACTTCCAGCCTAAATATATTCTGTGATTCCTAATTTTAATATCTTAATGTTGTTATTTTAAAACAACTTCCTTGGTGTGTAGCCCTCCATAAATTATAAACATTGATCATGTGCCTTCCTCGACTTTTATGTGCTAGGATCAAACAAGCAGAGCAAGCACCTTCTAGTCTGTCTAGTAAAACAGAATAGAAAGATACAGAGTTTAGCAACCTGATTCTCCCGAATTCTGAATGTATCTCTCCTGCGTCAAATACCTTGTACCTGAAATGTTTCCTCAAAGTCTTGAATAATAGTGATAATGCTCCACTTGGTCTACTGAACATACTTCATCAGGTATTGGTGAAGATGAGGTTTGTTTTGCAGGTATGCCAGGCTGGCTTCATCTTCCTGCAGTAAACTAGACATGGGGGTGTGATTTCTCTTTTCCTGTTGCTCTTGAATGATAAGATACCGTGTCATCACAGAAAGTCTGCTATTTGTAATCATGTGGCTCTGAAGAGTTGCTAAATGTTTTCCTATTTCTAATATGCCTGTCCCAACGGTCCTCCAATGTCTTCTGTAAGTTAGCAAGAGCCTCCCCTGTATCAAAAGAGCTTCCTGTGACCTGTTTTTAGCAAAATACCTCTACTTTTTTGCCAGGTCCACAGACATGAAATAAAATGAGTTTGAAGAAGGATTTTAAATAAGTCCATTCAATATGTCACTGTTAGTCAGTTTTATATTTTATATATCTTTATATTTTCCAACTCAGTAAATAATTGCTTGATGATACCATATCAAATTCTTTACTGAAATCTGGAGAGATTGGACTCTGGATTTCCTTTTAAAAATTTAAGCTATTAAAAGTTAGCGTATTTGTTCCAGACTAATACGTCTTTTTAAAGTTATATTGAAATTATACTGTTTGGTTGCTGTTTTTTCTTCATTTGTCCTCCTTATTGTTAATTACCTTTTAATTGAGAAAAAAGAAAACCCCAACTTTTCCTACGTTGAAGTCAGGATAACAATTGCCTACGTCACTTGCTTCTCTCTTCTTCCACCTAAGCACCACATTTTCTACTCTCCAATATACTCTCCAATTTAATCTAGCTTTTTTTTTTTTGCTACTCACCGTTTAAAAGGAGTAATACTCTGCAGATTTCTGCTGATGATACTAGATCCTTTGTGAATTCTCTACCCTGTAGTCAATATATTAATAAACCAGAGAGGAAGCATAATTTAATAGCTCAAAACCCATTGTGCCTTAGTTGTTTAGAACAGGGGGTGATCCAAATATTTTTTTTTTAATACTTGGTTTAATTTCCTAGGTCAGCTTTGTGTCCCTACTGCTGCTTTCTTTCCCATTCCCTCCTTAAAATGACTGTCCATTCTGTTCAGCTGCTCAGATGGTGTTCTCTTGAGACTTACCAAAAAAAAAATGAGATAGAGGTGGAATACAATAGAATTTTCATGATGATGTGGGCAACACTTGAAAATTGAGTCATTGAATTACTACTGACAATGTACTATAGAAGTGGAAAGTAGTGACTGTGACTGCATAATTTAAAATTTACTTGGGTTATTCTGTTATTTAACAGTGTGATCTATGTTTGTGATGAGTAAATTTGCTGAAGTGATTTAAAGACATTGTAATTCTCTATATATCACTTTAGGACAACAGCTAATTCATGTAGCACCAATGAAGAAAATTATGTCTTGCTGCTGAAAGGGCTTTGAAGCTCTTTTCTCAGTTTTACGTCCAAGTTTCCTTGACCTCAAAAGTGAAGAAGTGAAGAATCTCTCCACGATTCTATTTTTTTTTTTTTTCTGAAGTGTCTTTCTTTCTTTCTCTTGTAGACCTTTCTTGTCTGTTAGAGCAGGTTCCTGTTTTCAATACAGACCTTATTTCTACTGGTGTCTGTGAAACAAGTGACAGTTACCAGAGCTTTATCAGTCTTCCTGCTGCCTACAAAGTTTTTAATGCAAACTCTGGAACTGACCAGTGTCTCTTGCTAGTGTTACTGCAGGGCTGCATCTGCAGTCTCAAAAAGCCATTACCCTTTCATGGTTATTTAGATATTTAGCTGTTCTAATTATTAATATAAGGATCTAGTCTCTTCAAATATTGAAGACATTTCTAAAGGGGAAAAAAATGCAGTTAATCCTGCTTGGCTAAAACTAACAAATACATTAGGAAGTTTTTTAAGCCTAGAGAAGAAAGGTAAGCCATTCATATTAATGAAATAGATGTTTCTAACTGCAATGTCAAGTAAGTGGAAAAGCTACTAAAAGGACATATGGGCTGCAATGGTTTCAATAACTTGAGCCTAAATAGGAATATGGGTACGTTTCATTAATAAAACAAAAGTGTGGTTTTGAAACAACTTTATTGTTTAAAGGTTTCATTTTTTAAAATATAAATTGTATTTTGCATTAATCTTATTTTTATGACATTTTAACATTGCAACTTTCGTTTTTAAACCTTTCACTAGTGTTGATTTTGCTTAATCCCTAAAGCGTAACAATATTTCCATGGAAATATGGTGATGTACTATTACTGTTACTTCATTGTAGGTAAGAAAGCAGAGTATGTCATGTAAGTGATAAAGTGAAAATTCAGGCTAGGACATTAACATTATCATGCTAAATAACAGTAGTTTGCCTTTATATATATAATGGAGCTGCTTACACAAAAGATCAAAAGGATATAGAACCACAGAGTCACAGAACTGGAGAAGATGAGAGGACATCTGGAAATCATCTAATCTGGTCCACCTGCTCAGAATAGGGTCACCAAGAGCATGTTGCCAAGGGCTATCTTCAGTTGGGTTTTTAGTATCTCCAAAGATAGGTACTTTACAGCCTCATTTGGCAACTCTTTTAAAAGTGTTGGACAACCCTCAAGTGAAAAATGCTTTTTCTTGTGTTCAAATGGAATTTCTTCTATTTTTCTTTACACCTTCTGCCTCTTGTGCTTTCACTGGATGCTGCTGAGGAGAGTCAGCAGCATCCCTCCCATCAGGTGTTTATACATACTGATAAGATCCTCCTTGAGTCTTTTCCAGGCTAAACAATCCTATCTCTTTCAGCCTCTCTTCATATGACAGATCCCCATATCATCTCTGTGGCCCTTTAATGGATGCACACCAGTGTGTTCATGTTCTTCTTGTACTGGGGAGCCCAGAACTGGACACAGACCTCCAGGTATGACCTCAGTGCTTCTGAGGGGAAGGGTCACCTCTCTCAGGCTCCTGGCAGTGCTTTTCCTAATGTAGCTCAGGAGAGTGGTGGTCTTCATTGCCACAAGGGCACTTTGCTGGCTCATGTTCAACTTCTTGTCCACCAGGACAACCCCTACCCCCACCCCACCCTTTTCTGCCTAGTTGCTTTCCATCTGTTTGGTCTCTAGCCTTTTACTAGTGCACAGGGTTGTTAATCTCTGGGTGAGGAAGGTGCATTTCCTTTTGCTGAACTTTATTTCTCCAGCCTGTTGAGGTCCCTCTGAATGGCAGCACAACTACTGCTGATTTTGTATGGTCTCCCAAATTGCTGAGGATGTGCTCAGTTCCATTATTCAGGTCATTAATGAAAATTTTAAATAGCGTTGCCCCCAGTATTAACCCATTGGGGTGTGTCATTAGTAACTCGCCTCCAGCTGAGTTTTGTGGCACTGATCACAGTCCTCTGAGGCCAGCAGTTCCCCTAGTTTTCATTTCACGTCACTTCAGTAATACTTCATCAGTAATAATGTAGATTACTATTGCTGTGTGGTCAGGATAATTAACAGATAAAAATGTATTTTCACCATCTTGTTCTGATTTATTAGCACTGGCACATGTGTGTACACACTAACTGACAGTTGTCATTTTGTCCACGTTTTAGTGTATGAGTCTGAATTACCCATACTGTATGTTTGACACAGGAAAGATGTTAGTTTATATGTCACACAGATGCTACCTTTTTTTGCATTAAATTTATTTCCCCTCCTCATTCTATAGGGAGAAGGACCCTCTGGGCTTGATATAGTTATGGAGATCTTTAAATATGTAGTCTTGAAATTGATTGTGAAGTGGGGGTGAATTAATCAGGCTATGGCTGAAGTTCATGAAGCCTAAATTGCCTTTCATTCAGCTGAAGCAATTATATATCTTACGTATATCTTGGTATAGGACCATATTCCTTGGTATAGGAAAATGGATTCAGTATTGCTTGAACAGGGGGATTTTCTGTTGGCTTATCAAGTCACTGGTGCCTTTTTTAGATAAAAAGCTGTATTGTCTTTGTGTGTGTGCACAGAAGAGTGAGGGAAAGGAACCCTGTCATCAAATGAAGGCTTTCCATTTACAGAATACTCCAAAAGGTAGTACTTAAAATACTGAAACTGCTGATTCTTCTTTTTTTAATCCTTGAAAGGAAGATACGGTGTCCTAGGGACACAGTGATGAGCTAACTATACGTTCAACTTAATACATTGACGCTGATTTTGGGAAGCAATCTAGTCTTTGCAATTTGATTCTGAATTTGTGTCCTGTAGGAACTCCATTAGAAAAAAGGAAGCATTTTACTTCTCTGTGAGATGCTGAAGCATCTCAGGATGCCTCCAGAATTTGGAGAGAAGTGGCTCTTGGCATCTAGGCTGCAGTGAACAGGTGGGAATCTAAAAAGTGCTTATGGGCGCCTCTGCAAGTAAGCCACTCTAGCCTTTGCCTTTATTTCCGAAATCAATATAAATACATATGCTCATCATCTGAATTTCAGAAAAATAGTTGCTTTTCTTTTTTCTTCCTTTTGTTGTTGTCTAAAATTTCCTGTTAAAGTGGTACATCTGTTATAACTTGGAAAGGCAGAGCAAATCCTTTTCAACCAATGCTATAAAAAGTGCAGATATAGTTATTAGGTAAAATGTTACACATTACTTGCATAAAAATGGAGAAAAACTTTTGATATTTTTTCCTCACTGTGATTCTTCAGAGTGCTAACCAACCATTTTCTGTACTACCTTTAAGTCTCTGCAAGTAAAGTTTTACATTTTTGTAATCTTAAAAAGTGTTTAAAGGGGAAAAAAAGAATCCTACTTAAACTTTGCATAAACTGCAAACAGAAGACTTTCCGTTTTTTTGCAGGGATTGACCATAGAAAATGTGTTCTAAGATTGTATTATTTACAATGGGATTTTAGTGGATATCTGAAAAAAATTGAAAGCCCAAAAGCAAGACAATAGGGAGATAGATTGTGTGCTGATAAACGGCAAAATATCAGTTAGTAGAGGTACTGGTTTTTAAGACATGAATGGGTAGAGTAATCCAAATATTGAGCATAACGTTTTAGTTTCTGGATGGAGAGAAACTGGGCTACTTCTGTCCTTGCCATAATTTAGCGTTTATATAGTGCTTACTAAGTACAAAACTCTGTATGGGTATTAATGATCTTCATTACACCCTCTGAAGGAGGTAGGTGATTTACAAATGAACAGTACAGGGCAAATATATTTTTGACCTAGAAATCAGATAGGAGTTTGAATTTTGGTACAAATTTTTTTTGAAGTGTATGAAGGGCAGACTGTATCCCTCAGTACCCCAAAACAGCTCTTACAAGATATGCTTTTATTTAAAGGAACAAAGATACAGGTTTTCATTCTGAACACTTGAATAACATCATGTCTCTTTGATAACGGAGTCTAGTCACATGTAGGTTTTCCTGAATTAATGTGTTGGCTATTATACAGAAGAATTTTTTAGAGGTTCATGCAGAATAGAACTTTAATTTACAAAGATTATGTCAGATTTAGCTTCCATTTTTGTGAAAAGGTGGTTACACGTGGAAAGAAGGAGCTTGTCTTTCCTGTCTCCACCCTCCTTGGTTGACAGACTTTCCCTCCAGCAATCAGTTGACAGAAATCAGTTTGAGGATTATTTCTGGAAGGAGAAGGTTTACAGATTTACTTCAACAGTAAGATTAAAAAGAGAGTCATCTTTCTGTCATCTATTTCCTTCGCTTAACTAGTTAAAATCATAGCTATAAAAATGCTGTATTACTCAACTAAGCTGTTCTGTGCATTTTAGACAGTAAGCAGACCTTATTAAATGAAGGGTGGATCAAGCCTTACAAACAATAGTTTGTAACACAAAATACAAAAATTAAATTTTCTCTGGAACGTCAGAATTTGTTGTTTATTGCTTCTAGATAAACTAATTCTTTAAGCCTTACAGGGATATTGTAATGAAATATTTTGCCTTATGACCTTGTCATATATGAAGGAAACGTAGATATTTATCAGGATAAAACAGTTCATGTCTTCTAATGGCCAGATTCTCGAGCATCTTCCAGATTTGCTTCACATTAATTCCCACACTGCAGTGTTTCCCATTGTACCATTTATAAAGGAAAGCACTGTCAAGTTTAAGATGTAAAATAATTTGCAGTTTCAAACTTTGACACTTTCTTGTGATAGATCCCTAAAATGCAGTATGAAAATAAGCATTTAAGATTTTTTTTTTTCTAGGTTGCAACAGTTGGACGTTTTTTAATACTAAATCCCCAAACATTAAGTTCTATCAGTTTCAGAAACATCCAACTCTACTTCCTTTGTGCCACATTCTACTTTTAATTTATACTGTTGATAAATAGCTTGATTTAGTTAAATGGTGTTTTGTTGGGGTTTTTAAATCTGTTTAATTAATTTACAGAATTTCATTTTACAGCTTTGATTTTATTCTGTACATGATGTTGAGTCTTCCAGTAGTTTTGGTAACCTCTGCATCACTGATTTTCTGGCTGTGAAATTTTTTCTTCCCCTCCTATGGTAGATTAATGAAATATCCCTACAATCCATAGACTTCTTTGTGCTTCTAGGGCTTTCTAAATTCAAAACCTGACATGTGCACTGGAGAGTGAAGAAAAAGAAGAGGCTTGTTATTTTCATACTCTACTGCACTCTTATGTTAGCTCTAAGTTTCTGGATCCTGAAGTAAGATCCATGCCTTTACACTACATAAAGTCCCGAGAGATTAGGCCTCTTCAGCAGGTTAGAGGCCCAGATGTTTTTATTGGTGTCACCCGTTTTTTGATCTCCTCTCAACAAAATTATGGAAGCCCAGGACATTTATTTAAATGTTTGATGGCTGGCTTTTTATGCTTGTACTTTATCTCCTGTGTCCTGATAGCATAAATAGTGGCAGTAATAGAAAACAGAATTTTCAAAACTAGATTTATCTTGTAAAGAGGAATGTTAATGATAATTACATATGGAGTTTTAAAAAATAGAAATAATCTAAATCTTCACTAAAGAGTAGTTCCTCAAAATCAGGTATTCAGAAAAGAGCATTGTACCTCTTTTATTTTCATTTCTCGTGTGGCCATATGCACAGAATATTGTGCTTTAATACTGCAAGAAATTGTTCAAATTTGCTTCTATAATGAAGCAGTTTCCTTTAATCAAATGGAAGCCAATAGAAACACACAAGCATTGAACATGGCTCTATATTGCCCGCTGGGACATATTTAAATTTGTGCTAGCTTGCACTAGAAGGAAATGCTGTTAAAGCATTTTGGTTTGGTTTGTTTATGTAAAAACTCTAATATTCAGTGTGTAAAATTTCCATTAAAAAAAATCAGATAATATCATATGTACTGGTTAAAGCAATTAACTGTTTGTTGAATAATATTATATATGTTTTAACATGTTAGTCCTATACAAGCTGATCATATTTATACTGTAGATAAAGAAACATGGGCTACTCTGCTGTTTCTAATTTACTTTTTGTGATCCTAGGGTATTCTCCTGAAATTAAATCATTTTGTATGTGTATATATATAAATCCATGAGGAAGGAAATAACTGTCTAGGTCTTAAATTGCAAGTATTTGTTTTGATGGAGGTGATTTTGCACTTATCTGTAAAAGATTCCTTGCTAAAAAGGTTCAGAGAAAGAAGAATGTTAGGATCGCAGGATAATTTTTAAAAATTATTAATCTGAAAATAACAATTGTCTTTGCATATAGCATAATGTGCATTTGCATATGCATATGTGCATTAATGTTTTGGCACAGTCTCTGCCTGTGCAGTCATATGCTGTTCATCCTAGTCTCATGAAATGTGTTCATTGTGCACAGTTAATAGTCATAGGATCATAGAATGGTTTGGGTTGGAAGGGACCTTAAAGATCATCTCGTTCCAACCTCCCTGTCATGCAACAGAAACTTTGAAATTCTTCAGTTGTAGATTTTAATGTGGATAATGAGATTATAATGATGTTTATTTTTACAATCTCATTATAATCTTATTTTTTTAAACAGATGGAGCAACCAAAGCATACACAGTGAGTTGTTCTATAGGAAGCTTTGGCTAAGACTGAGAATTCAGTTTTGGTTTTGTAGCTATTGAATGAGAAGTGTTCAGTGTGGGTCTCTACTGAATAGTATGCCTCATACAGTGCTTTAAATCTACTGCAGTGTGTAATTGAGGTGAACTTGTTTTTAACATTTCAAATTGTACTTACATGTACAAGACATAAAGGAACTTTAGATATCAGTGTAGGATTGGTCAGAAACTTCTGGAAGGGATGTATCTGTTGACACACTCCTTCAGCTTAATATTTCATGAGAAAGTATTAATTCTGTCTAATAGAATTACTGTCTTTCCTACTTCTAACTGACTTTAAGGGAACTACAGGTCCCAGGAATTCCACTTGTAAGGCAGACCTTACCATGCTGGCAGCAGGAAATCTGTATGGCTAGGGGAGTTTGTTTCACCTAACTTAATGGAAAAAATCTTTTTTTCTTTTATCAAAGAGCTTGGGGAAAACTTCTTTCCTCTTCTTCAAATTATCTAAGAAATTTTGCTTCCTAAGTGGACTAATTTCTTGTACTGCTGAAGATTCAGAATTTTTCAGAACACAAATTCTACCTTCCAGTTAGCTTAGTATCCAAGTATAAAATACCATCATCTTGACCTCTTAATGTTTAACTTACTCTAATGTTGATGCTGAGTAAATACCTGCTTAGCTTTAATACATTCCTGATTAATGTGGGATGGCTCTGAAAAGTGAATATTGCAGTCTAATTTGTAAGGTCATGAGGAAAACATTTTGCCTATTTGAAGTTTTATAAATTGACTCCTTTTTATTTAATATCAAGGGAATGAGCATAAGAAGGCTAAGTGAGATGGGAAGGAGCATATGTGGTTTTCCACCAAAATAACTCGACAATCCTTTCTAAGGCCAGTTCATTGGGGGTTTTTTGTGGGTTGGGTTTTTTTGTTTGGTTGGTTTGGGGTTGTTGGGTTTTTTATGTGGTGGTGACTTGTTTTTTTCTTTTAATTTTTTAATTTTATTTTCTTTACATTTGCTTTCTGGTTCTGTTTTTGCTCCCAGTTTTCCGTTCTTCAGCATCTTCCAATCTCCCTTATCTGGTTTTATGAGTTCTGAAATGAAACTTCAAGCCCTGTTGAATTGCAGGTTTTGATTAGTGCTGCTTGGAATGGAATTTTCTTCTGAAATGTTTCTCAGTAGGTGACAGCAGTTTGTCAAAACTCTACCTGTTCATCTGTATTTTGACAGTGGTTTGGGTGCCCACCTGGTATTTGGATTGCAGTAAATTGGGCAGAATTTTGCTTGTATGTTGCACTGGGTAAATTAATATTTTTTATGTTGAGAAACTTGTCTTTATTATGATGCAGCAGAAAGTATCTGTAGAGTATAGCATTGTATTTCTTGGTGAACAAATCTTTGACTGACCAGCTTTACATGTAAAGGAACTTCAGATTTGGGTTATTTTTGTCACATCTTAAAGTAAAAAAATTTGGAAATAATTGGCTGCCAAACGAATATGCCTGTAGTTAATTTTTTCTGAAGGGATCTTCAGTATATTATCAGTCACTTCTGTGTAGTAGCTACTGGCTATGACAGTGAGTATATAATTTAGTAACACAGCATATGCGAGCAATAGGACTCCTTCAGGATTTGAAAGCTGGGTTGTCTTCTCCATGCTTTTGAAGCCACATCTACCTGCAGGGAGAGTGTCCATGCTCTTAGTTCATAGAATGTTTTGTGGTAGAATGTTGGATTTGGGCCTTTATTCTGAAACTTTTTTATAATATTAAATACTAATTTGATGGAGAATACAGCCCTAGTGCCCATATCCCTCCCCTGGAGAAGTGGACTGCATCTCAGCTCTGGCTGTCTTTAAGGGCAGTTGCCTCAGAGACAATTTCACTTTTGATCTTGGGTCAGTTAGTTATGCCTGCAAAGTGAAGTAGTTTCACAAAATTAGTAAGGAAGGAACAACCTTGCTGAATGCTTCCTCTGACAGCTGCCCAAGAATGGTGGCATTGGCATTACCCAAAAAGCAAGTAGAGCTGTGCTAATGTGTCCCACAAGCATCCAAGAGAGATGCCTGTGTTCTCTCTAATTCCTGTGAGTTCCTTGGACAAATGGGTTGTAATGGGAGAGCTGGAAATTATATGATTTGCTGTAGTGTGCTATCTGGGGAAAAGACTTGGGTAGTATTTAGATGGCAATAAAGCTGTCTGTTTAGTAGAGTACACTTGAGTGAAGTAAAGAAGTAGAGATTTGAATGTCCAATAGTCCTCCTACCAGCACAGTGAGAACTGGCTGGTGACTTTGGATGCTTTCAGTTTTGTGCTACCAAATGGTGTATTTTTAAAAAATTAAATGTGGAGAACTGATATTTAATGTTTCTGAAAGTTAGATTGACTTTAAAGGGATCAATTTTTCAAATTCTGTCTTCATGCTTAAAGAATCTAGCCCTATATATTCATGTACTTTAATTTATGTTCACAATGGTTTTTCATAGGGTTGCTTACAATTAAATAGAAGGTGGTTTTCCTCTTGTTTTTCACTGAAGACAGCTAATAGACCGCCTTTACATTAGTAATTGAAACGTGGTGGTTTTTAGTTGTCAGATTCACCAGACACTTTAGCATGAGCACTTGCAAACGTAACGTTAGCTCTGCTGAAGTCTATAGAGCTCTATGTGGTTAAAATTACAGTTGTTTAAATTGAGCTTGCATTGAGTAGTTTTGAGAGGGTGTTTGTTTAATATTGGAATACATTCTGTATATTTGATTAACAGTTAAATGAAACAAACTATTTTCTTTTTAAAAAAGCCTATGACATCAAATTTTGAAAAGGACTTTAGCAGAAGAAAAGCAATATA
Organism: Arenaria interpres; assembly: GCA_013399435.1. Taxonomy (NCBI): domain Eukaryota; kingdom Metazoa; phylum Chordata; class Aves; order Charadriiformes; family Scolopacidae; genus Arenaria; species Arenaria interpres. The sequence continues at coordinate 32,723 of VXAK01026190.1, forward strand.
CTGAAATTTATTTTTTCAGATGAAGAATGTTTTAAGCAACTGGCATAGGGAAAACTTTTAATTACTTTTAGGTGGTGTTGAAAGAAAGGCTTCCAACTTTGCAAATTATGCTAAATTGGGAGAAACAGTTACTGTCACATTTTATACAAAATAACTTAGATTATTAAAGTATTCAGGCTAATAACTGTCGGATATAGTTAAATGCCGATGTGCAATATTACTCTGAGGCAAGATTAAGATGGAGGGTATCTACCAAATGGAAAAATCTTGGTGCGTGCTGAGCAGCAGAAGGACAGAAGGACCTGTTAGAAGGATACCTGGTGTATAAAGCACTGTTTCAGTACAGCTGTACTGTAGCTGGGGGAAAAAAAAGTTATATACATAACCTTTATACATAAAGTTATGTATAAAAGAGAGAGAGTTATATACATAAAGAAGTTGAAGTCATAGAAGTTTGTTAATTCATATATACATGGGACCATCCAAAGTTAAACTGAAGTAAACATTTTTATTTAAATCATATGAAGTCAATAGTTATATAACACTTCTTCCTTGTCTCCATTCAGTGTATTTCACTGAATGGTCATTTTATTTCTTTTGAAATACGTGTACGCATGAATCAATATACTTTATATCTCATTTGATGTGATACTCCTGAATTTTCCTAGTCTGATGTGACCTCAGATCCTGTCTGACACGTTAAGGTGTACTGTGTGCATTGGTCTGAGAACAGCTACTTTGTGTGCTATCACAGATTCACATTATCTCCCAATGAAAACGCAGACAGGTTAAAAATACTGTTGTACCTTCTTGCCAAATAGCAGGCTTAACCCTCTGCATGTGAAACTTATTTTGAGTAGGATAGTAGAGAGTAAATAGAATATAATTTAAAAAAATTATGTGCTGTTCTTTCTGGGGGGAGCAAAGAATGTGAAACATGTTGAACAGAGTGGAAAAGCTAGATGTCCGTGTTTTATTGGACTCTAGGTAAGAGGAATATCTGGGATTAATCCGGTGATAAATTAGATTCTACCCTACTCTCATAGTCTGTGCTCATTGAACTTGTTATTATGTGGTAATCGAGTTTCTCCATGTGACACCAGTATGAAAGAGGACTGTCTTTGCCTGCAGAGTCCAGTGCCATCCATTTTCCTGCCCGCCTCTCTTACAGACCACACAGTGAATGTATGTTGTGCTCCATTTCTAGGTATGGCATTCTTTGCTCTTCATCATATTCTACATTTGGGGCAGAAAACGCAAGAACTGAGAATCTGTTTTACATCTACTGGGTTTAACTTTATTGCTGAATGAAAAAGATGGGGCTTAGATTTGCTGTCAGTGAAAAAGGTGAGCCTTCTGCAGTAAATAATCAACAGTTGGCCAGCAACTGTGTGTGGAACAGCTCAACTGTAGAGCCTTGTTTTGGAAAGCTAGTGCTTTATCATCCATATAATTGGTGTCTGAAATCCATCTGCAGCCATGCGTCGACAGATAGCTGAGGTTAGAAATTAACAGCGATAGCAGTGATAGCCAGTTCCTGGAGAAAAACATAGAAGTTAGAAAAGTGTGATGTATGTTATCTGTTATAAAATGTGATATGTTATAAAAATGTGCACAAAATAACAAGTAGGATTGAAACCTTGTATTTCAGGAGGGCTAACTTCGACCTCTTCAAGAAACTGCTTGGAGAAATCCCATGGGTTAAGGCTCTGGAAGGTAGGGGGGTTCAAGAGAGCTGGACGATATTCAACTACTGCCTTCTCCAAGCTCAGAATCCGTGCATCCCTAACAGAAAAAAATCACGCAAGGGAAGCAGGAGACCTGCGTGGTTGAGCAGGGAGCTTCTGAAAAACTCAAATGGAAGAAGGAAGTTTGCACCGAGTGGAAGGGACTGACCACTTGGGAAGATTACCCGAATGCCATCAGAGTATGCAGGGATGAAATGAGGAAAGCCAAGGCTTCCTTGGAATTAAACCTGGCAAGGGACATCAGGGTCAACAGGAAAACTAGAGAAAAAGTGGGACCACTGTTGAATGAGACAAGTGCCCTGATGACAGAGGATGCACAGAAAGCAGAGTTGCTGAATGTCTTCTTTGCTTAAGTCTTTCCTGCTCAGGCCAGCTCTCAGGAGTCCCAGACTTTGGAGGTAACAGAGAAAGTCTGGACGAAGGAAGACTTCCCCTTAGTTGAGGAAGATCAAGTTAGAGAACAGTTAAATAAACTGGGTATCTGCAAGGCAATGGGTTCTGGTGGGATGAACCGACAAGTGCTGAGGGAGCTGGCAGAAGTCATTGCTGAGCGACTCTCCATTATCTTTGAAAGGTCCTGGAGAACAGGCGACGTGCCCAAGTACTGGAGGAAAGCCAACGTCACTCCAGTCTTCAAAAAGGGCAAGAAGGAGGACCTGGGAAACTACAGGCCAATCAGCCTCACCTCCATCCCTGGAAAGACAATGGAACGGCTCGTTCTGCGTGTCATCTCAGAGCATATGGAGGAAAAGAAAGCTATCAGAAGTAGTCAACAGAGATTCACCAAGGGGAAATCATGTCTGACTAACCTGATAGCCTTCTATGATAGCATGACTGGATGGATAGATGAGGGGAGGGCAGTGAATGTTGTCTGTCTTGACCTCAGTAAGGCTTTCAACACAGTCCCCCACAGCATCCTCGTAGGTGAACTCAGGAAGTGTGGGTTAGATGAATGGACACCGAAGTGGATTGAAAACTGACTGAAAGACAGAGCTCAGAGGGTTGGGAATAGTGGCACAGAGTCTAGCTGGAGGTCCATAACAAGTGGAGTTCCCCAGGAGTCAGTACTGGGTCCAGTCCTCTTCAATATATTCATCAATGACCTGGATGAAGGGATGGAGTGTATTCTCAGCAAGTTTGCTGATGACACAAAACTGGGAGGGGTGGCTGGCACACCAGAAGTCTGTGCCACCATACAGTGAGACCTGGACAGGCTGGAGAGTTGGGCAGAGAGGACCCTCGTGAAATTCAACAAGGGCAAGTGTAGGGTGCTGCACCTGGGGAGGAATAACCCCCTGCATCAGGATAGGTTTGGGGCTGACCTGCTGGAGAGTAGCTCTGGGGAAAAAGACCTGGGAGTCCTGGTGGACAACAGGATGCCCATGAGCCAGCAATGTGCCCTTGTGGCCAAGAAGGCCAGTGGCATCCTGGGGTGCATCAAGAAGAGTGTGGCCAGCAGGTTGAGGGAGGTCATCGTCTCCCTCTACTCTGCCCTGGTGAGGCCCTATCTGTGTGCAGTTCTGGGCTCATCAGTTCAAGAAAGACAGGGAATTGCTGGAGAGGGTACAACAGAGGGCTACAAAGATGACTAGCAGACTAGAACATCTCTCTTACGAGGAAAGGCTGAGAGACTTAGGTTTTTTTAGTCTGGAGCAGAGAAGGCTGAGGGGGGATCTGATCAATGCTTTTAAATACTTCAAGGATGGATGTCAGGAGGATGGGGCCAGTCTTTTTTCAGTGGTGCCCAGTGACAGAACAAGAGGGAATGGGCACAAGCTGGAACACAGGAAGTTCTGTCTGAACATGAGGAGGAACTTCTTTCCTGGGAGGGTGGCAGAGCCCTGGAGCAGGCTGCTCAGAGAGGTGGTGGAGTCTCCTTCTCTGGAGACATTCAAAACCTGCCTGGACAAGTTCCTGTGCAACCTGTTCCAGGTGGACCTGCTCTGGCAGGGGGCTTGGACTAGATGATTTCCAGAGGTCCCTTCCAACCCTGTATCATTCTGTCATTCTGTGACTATAGTGCTGATGCTGAATCAGTGTTAGAAGCTGGGGGCCTTAAGCCAAAGTTTTAGTCCCCAAACCGCGGCCAAGTTCTAGTTTAAATATGTGCTGTCTACTGACCCTGACTGTCTTACTTTGAGGATGGTGTAGGATGAAGAAAAAAAAATTGTAAAATGTCCATGGTGCAAAGAAGGAACTCTAACTCTGACATTATAAGATCTGAGATACCCAAACTTAACCTTGTGAAGCTAATCCTGCATGGCCCCTGTCAGTTCTTTAACATTAGAAAGGGGGTATTTGGGCTGTGGCAGATGCTGGTCTTTTCCCCTGCTCTTCATTTGTGGTTATCTTAAGTGAATTCTATATTCAGTCATTTCAGAGGCCAGTGTAAGGAAATAACATCTGTTTGGCTTGAAAATCTTGCTGTTTGCTTTTAAGCGAAGTAACCAGTTCCCTTTTATCCCTCTTTTTGGTTTTGGTTTTGGTTTGGTTTGGTTTTTTTCTTTCCCAAGCATGGTAAATGTTTATTTTTGTGGAAAACAGCCTGCATGCCCTAAACGTCATCCTGCCATTCTAATTCTTAAATTAAAACCTTTATTTTTAAGTTATTATATATCATCTCAGCCTATATGCTGTCTTTCCCCTCTGTTTTTCAGAAAGATTAATGTGAGAGTAGACTATTAGTGTTGTAAGGCCCAGGATTGTATTAGCAAGTTCTTGTCTCTCTAGAAAGGACCCCATTCCTTTATTGTATGTTTTCTTTGAATTTGTTGCAAGGAAGAGCAGGGTCTCACTAAAGGAAAAAATATCTCTTTGTAAAGCTAACAAAGGAACAATTCCATATAACAGAAGTGACACAGAGGGATGGTCATAGTTTTCACTGCTTGCACCTTTAGACTAAAAAGCAGAAACAGATCCAGTCATTTAGTGTGATTCTTGGATACTGCAATCACAGTAGTTGAGAATAATTGCATAAGTGCACAAACAGGAAAATAGTAAAAGCACTTTAGCATTTAGGGGTATATACTGTTTTACTGTTTAAATTCTTTCCTGAAGAAGCACAGGGTCACTATTTTTCATGCTTAGGTAGGATAACAGAATAATTTAAACATTAATACATTAAATATTTAAACATTAAAATTAAAAAATTAAATACCTTTAAACATTAAATACATTAAATGTAACAATGCTAACTGAAGGTGGTGAGCCACTGCTTTTCATTTAAGAAGCACCAAAACAAAAGTATGTCAGTCAGTAAAATAACAGTACCTGTGGGGTTTTGCTGAATAATTCTTAGGAGGAATAAGGAAATGACATAAAGATGAAAATGAGCCAAATGCTCATACTTTGTGTAAACTACTACTTGAAGTTTGAATTCAGACACTGCTTTGTCAGAGCCCTTTAGATGGAATGGTAGATGAAGGTGAGCAATAAGGAAGAGAAAACAATTGCCTTCTTCTGTTTTGTTGTGCTAAGAAAAGTGGAACTTGAACACTCTCTGTAAATAAGCAAGATTGCATCAGACACCGAGTTCCATCATGTGTTTCTTTCCTTAATTGGAAGAAATCTTGAGAACACTGTAATTTTATGTAGCTGTTTAGGTTGCTGTTGTCAAGCTGATCCTGCCTTCAGCAAGAACTAACTCTTTTCCTGCTACAAAAATCGAGATAAGAATGGAAGAAACAAGCTCATCATGCTTTGAAGCATACCATCTCTGTTCTGAGTAATTGTCCTAAGGGATCTCTAGACAACTTCAGTTTTCTCATTTGTTATGAGCACCAGGAGCACTTCAGTCTGTTGGAGAAGCAGTTATTAAATCTGCACAGTTCACTCTAACTCTTGAAAGACTTGCACCTGCTTCCATTGAAATGTCAGAGAAGCCAGCCTAAGTATTGGATGAGGCAAAGACTGACTGTGCCTCTTGCATCTGACTTGTTACACAACTGCTCAATAACAAGAACTGTAATTGTCAAAAAAACTTAGTCATGTTGAAACTGGGGAGAGATTAATTCTTCTAGAATGGGATGTTGGTTTTTATGTTATTTTATAAACTTAGATATTTTGAAGCTGTGGGTAGTAGGGTCTGGGTTAAAAGTGTGAGTGAGAGTTTGAAAGTTTGTAATCTACAGCATAGGTGATGTGCAAGATAATGTGTGTCTCCTGTGAGTATTGTTTTCTGTACCATTTTGACTCTTACTGTATGTGTGGGTACTTAAAACTTGCTAAAGAGTTAGCATTTAAAATCTATTCCTTTTACTTACCTCTACTTTAAGACCCTTTTTCCTATTCCCATACAGTTCTTATAGGAGTGTGTTATTTGTGTTTGTATTGTGTATATTTCAAGACTGTAAATAATGGGTGTTTCAGTTGGATATTTTTGGTTTAACAGTCGTAGAGCTAACTCAGACCTTGTTCGGTTCCTTAAAAATGAATTGTGAATGCCTCTGTCATAGATTATAGGCTCATACAAAAAAAATCAGGTTGGAAGAGACCTCAGGAGGTTATGTTCATCCATCCCTCTATTCAAAACAGGTCAGTGTTGAAGTCAGGACAAGTTTTTCAAGGTTTTCCAAGTCTGGTTTTGAAAACATCTGAGGACAGGGACTGTACCACCTCTTGGGGAAGCCTGTTCCAATGCCTTACTGTCCTCATAGTCTAAAGGCTTTTCCTTATATGCAGTCAGAATCTTTCATGTTTCAGCTCTGTCCTTCCACCATGCAACACTATGAAGAGCCTGGTTCCACTGTTGTGATGACCTCTATGTAGACAAGCTCCTTTGTTGTTAATAGGAGCATCATAGATGTTTAAGATTGGCTTAGAAGATTGGCTTCCTTTTCTGTGGCTCTGATACTGAAAAGGTATTGAAGGCAATTCATCCAATGTGTCTACTCTTTCATAGATGTGGGTGCTTGAAGAGAAGGCTCAGGGAGACCTTATCAGTGTTTATAAATAACTGACTGGAGAGTGCAAAGAAGATGAATCCATACCCTTTTTTCAGTGGTGCCTAGTGGCAGAATAAGAGACAATGGACATAGACTGAAACACATGCATTCCCTCTGAACATAAGAAAGCAGTTTTTTACTGTGAGGAAGGTCTGGAGTGGGAGGATTTTGGTTTGGGAAGGTTTTATTATTTGGAGATAATCTCAAATATCTCATAGAATCATAGAATCATAGAATTGTCCAGGCTGGAAGGGACCTCCAAAGGTCATCTAGTCCGACCTCCCCGCAGTCAGCAGGGACACCCCCAACTAGACCAGGTTACCCAGGGCCTCGTCGAGCCTCACCTTGAATATCTCCAGGGAAGGGGCTTCAACCACCTCCCTGGGCAACCTGTTCCAGTGCTCCACCACCCTCACAGTAAAGAACCTTCTCCTAATCTCCAATCTAAATCTGCTCCCCTCCAGCTTAAAGCCATTGCCCCTTGTCCTGTCACTACTGGCCTCTCCCCAGCCTTCCTGTAGGCCCCCTTCAGGTACTGGAAGGCCGCTATTAGATCTCCCCGGAGCCTCCTCTTCTCCAGGCTGAACAGCCCCAGCTCCCTCAGCCTGTCCTCGTAGCAGAGGTGCTCCACCCCCCTGATCATCCTTGTGGCCCTCCTCTGTACCCGCTCCATCAGGTCCATGTCCCTCTTATATTGAGGGCTCCAGACCTGCACACAATACTCCAGGTGAGGTCTCACCAAAGCAGAGTAAAGTGGAAGAATTACCTCTCTGGACCTGCTAGCAGTGCATCTTTTGATGCAGCCCAGGATGTGATTGGCCTTCTGGACTGCAACTGCGCACTGCCTGCTCATGTCCAGCTTCTCGTCCACCAGCATCCCCAAGTCCCTTTCCTCAGGGACTTCCTCATATAGATAAGTAAATTGTGCATGATGATAAAGAGATGAGATGCAAGTTAATGGAAGCCAACTGAACAATAGGTAGCATCCTACTGGAAGAAAACAATTTTTTTAACTGTAGGTTCTTAATTAATTGCCCTTTATTCAGAAGCATATATCTGTTGAAATGAGAATACAAGATTTCGATATTCTTACTTCCTTCTGTGAATGCACTAGGTCTAAATTACTTCAGCAACATTAAGCATTTCAGTTACACTTATGGATTATGTCTCCGATCAGTTTCTATTGTTCCAGTACAAAAAAAGGGAAAGTATCAGAATACTATATCATCATATAACTAAAAATTATTCTTGATTTTTGATTACTTATCTCTTGCATTTTATAAAACAAGTAAGGCAAATAGAAGTTTATTCTGTTAGGTGTACAAACCAAAACAGACTTTTCTTTTATAAGATAACTATTCGATTTCAGCCTGAACTAAATTTTCCATAGAATAAAGTAATTTGAAAATGCACTCAGTATTTTAGAAGCATTTTAAGATGTATGGCTTTTAACTGAAGATGTTCAGAATTACAGATTAATTACTAAATTGCAAAAATAGTGTATATTGAGGGCTTGCCATACATTTCTAAACTGGTATTGAAGTTCTTTATTTCCAGACAGCAATGTATCCTGAAGTATCAACATCCTGTGCTACTATTGCTGCTCTGATCCAACACTAATGTAATAATTCATCTAGAAGGAACATTTCTGGAAGATGGTCTGACTGGGGCCAGTGCTTTTGTTGCTCATAGATCATCCTTCCGTGCTACCTTGACGAGCCAGACCTCAAGCACAGAATGTGTCATCTGCATTAGACTCCTGTGCAACATAAAGCATGAGATGTAATGAAAATAAACTGCAGTGTTGAAGTAAGCATCAGAATTAGAACTCCTGGCCACAGGGAAGATGTTTGTACTGTATCACTCTGTACATAAGCAGTAGATGCCAGCAGAGAGTAAAGTGTACAGACGTTAAGTTTTTTTTTTTTTCCAAAAAGTTGTCTCTACTGCATTTGTTGTTTTAGTTGTTTCTTAGTTCACTTGATCATCAGAATTCATTGTGGATACCTTATACAGGAATTGAATCAACTTTGTGCTTTATTACTTGTGTCCAGTGTTGCTTGCACTCAAAAAGAAGAGTTTGTTGCTAATGTCAATTGAAAAAGCCTATTTTGCCATTGCTAACAGAGTCTCTGGTCAGACCATAGATTGAGATAAGGGTCTTGGGCAAAATTCCGACATTACAAGACCCAAAATTCACCATTGGTACAAATCCTAATTATTTTGTCAACTGAAGGAACTCACTGAGAAGCTTAAGAAGAACACATTCTGTGATACAGCAGATGTGATAGAGAACTCAAGATCATAATTAATGAGAATCATAGAATTGTAAAATAGTTTGGGTTGGGAGGGAACTTAAGAGGTCCAACACCCCTCCCTCTGCATTGGACAGGGACATCTTCAACTAGATCAGGTTGCTCAGAGCCCCATCCATCCTGATCTTGAATGTTTTCAGGGATGGAGCATCTACCACCTCACTGGACAACTTCTTCCAGTGTTTTGCCGCCCTCATTGTAAAGAATTCTTCCTCATCACAGAATCATAGGGGTTGGAAGGAACATTTGGGGATCATCTAGTCCAACCCCCTTGCAAAGCAGGTTCACCTAGAACAGGCTGGACGGGAGTGCATCCAGGCAGGGTTTCAATATCCCCAGAGAAGTACTCCTTAGATTTTTTTGGTGTGGGTTATTGTTTTCTTTTTTTAAGATGAACTCCTGTGTCTGTTTAGCACTCAAGGATATCTGGGTGGACATCACATCTTCCAAAATTAATATTTTGGAGGTAAGCAACATCTTCCAAAATTAATATTTTTTTTTTGCAGTCATGCATGAAGCTAAGCCATCTGCTTAGAAAAACTATCTCTATAATAATACTCTTCTATTTTACTGGAACTCCTGAAAATCGGTTATTATATGTATGAACAGCTTAGGTTATATTTCAGGTATGAAACTCATGGTTAGAAGGGTCTAACTTTTGGGATTTAGTCGCTTAAGAGGCATTAGATCTGTATCCATAGTGCAGTGTTTTGATAAAGGTGTTTTTGCAAAAAAAAAGTTTAAACAATCTTTGAATAAGAACTACTATCATTTCTTCTGTCAGCCATGAAAGAGATAATCATGCTCTGAGATAGAAGATTTCCTTTGGATTATAGAAACATATTTTTAGGTAAAAGTGAATTTTCATTGTTATTCTCTTATTATTTATCTGTGGTGACTCTGTGTTAAGTAAGTTGTTTTCCTGTATTGATAAACTTTGCTAGGAACCACTTTCTGATGATTTCACTTAGTAAATTTTTGGTATGCTAGGCATTAAATGTAAATGAAGTTTTATTCAGGCTGTTTTCTTTTGATGCATTTCCCAGAAAATTAACTGCAAATACAGATCAATGCACTTACGTTTAGAGATAGGTATATATAGAGGTAGATGTTCTTGAAGAAATGTCTTTAACCTAAACTTGAATTTTTGGGTTTCTAAAATGTTTTTTGAAATGTGATTATTCTAATTGTTTCTTCAAAGAGAGAAGAAAAGGATACTTTCCACCCCCAAAGTCAGTCATAAAAGCACTGTTCACATCTTTCTTTGAATTTTGTTTTGTAAAAATATTTTTAGAAACAACAAAAAAAATTCATGAGTTGAAAAATCATTAATTGCACTTTCCTTGTCTCTTACCCTCCTGATTAATTATTATTATACCTGCAACTGTTTTAAAGAATACTTTAATTCTGTCTCATCTATCACATTAAAAATAACACATTTAAGCTCTCTACAGATATCATAATTTCTTTTTTTAAATTTTAGGATTTGTTTTCAGGAAAACTGAAACAAAATATACATATACAATAATATTACAGATATGTGCTCTTCCTATTGACACTGTGTAAAATTTTACCAGGTTGCTCTCTGTTTCAAATTGTAAAAGATTGTAAAAGATATTTTTTTAAATTTTATATTGGCTTGGTTTTAGTTTGCCCCTCTTTTCCCCAGATTATCCTTTTGGGACACCAGATATGACTTCAGGCTGCACCTTTTTTAGCATTTGCTAATTGGTAATTGGCAATTAAACGGAAAATGCATATTTTAAAAAGAAAATCTGGAAAGACAGTGGTGTAAGGCACAGATACGAAGTGTAGCATATAGTCTTATGGAGCACCTGCTAGTTGCTGATTTTCATGTGCCTGAGCAGTTGGTGGTACTTAATACTGACCTGGTACATAGAGATTCATCAGTTTGATAACAGCGAGACCCAGGGTCCGTGCTGTGGGCGTACAGAAACGCTGGTGAAGTCTAGTTGGGAGTGAAGCGACGTGGCTGTAAATTGTGACAGACACTGATCCCTACCAGTTCTACAAATAAATAAACTTTGTGTTATGCACCTTTTAGTAGCCTACACGTAGTGTTAGGCTCTTTCTCCTTGTCTGATAAATACAAATTAAAAATTACGTGAATTTTGAAATTTTGCTTTTTCTCCCTTAATTTATTCTTCAGAAAACTGAGCTATATTAAAGGTGTTACAAGCACATCAAAGTGTTCTGATCTGCTTCACTTAGTAATCTGTTTTGAAATGTGATACATACACAAAGGCAACAATTTATAACTTCAGGCAAGTAACTAATTTTGAATAGAAACTTTACTGCTGAAGTGATTTAGTAGCATCAGCGGTTTCAATAAACAAGGTTACCCTCTAGATACTCCACAATATTTTTTTATTTATATCTATATCTTCACTTGCCAACTTTCAAATTAAAATTTAGTTGATGAAGCTTGATGAATCTTTTACTACAGACAAAAGTATTTTGCAATGGCTCAGTGCAGGGCTAGCTAGAAGATGACATGTTTTGGACAGGAGATAATACCAAGTATGCTTCAATTGCACTTTCTTTTTTCTCCCAGTTTCCTCCTGTCTGTGGTGACTGCCCAAATACTGCTGTGGCACAACAGAGCTCTTAAGATAGTTTTATAGATTTCATAAGGTAATACAAATCAATATTATTTTAATAGCATCCTAACTCACACCTGTAACTCTTGTTTGTAACTTTAAAGCCCTGAAAATGTGCCACAGAATATATTATATATTATAGACATTATTACTGGAGTTATCCATATTGTACATTGTTAGAATTATAGATTATTATACATTTAATTAGTCAGATGTAAAGTTTTTTGAGCTGTTCTGAGAAATTTCTGATGCTTTTACCACTTCTCATAACTTTGGTCTCTGATTAAAATTAAATAATACTACCAGTTGTTTTCTGAAATTCTTGCTGCTTTATAATTGTTTCTAAAAGCATCAAAGACTAGAATGAAATTGATATTCTTATAACTTAATTAAAATGTTGGTTTACTGCAGAATACTAAGCATAACCTTCATGATCAGATTGTGCATATGAAACAACTTATTATTAAACTGCAGAAAAGAATCTGAACACATTCCAATACAAAGAAAAGGTTCAAGCCAGACTTAACTTCACACTTTAATTTACAACTTACATCTTTAAGCTTATCTATTTGCTTAAATGTCTTGGCATTTGATGACTGTTCTGTGCTATATTCACAAGTGTGTCAGTTTTAATAGGAAATATTCACAGTATCCATGGGTAGGTACACTTCATCTCATCCTAGACTGGGGTCAAATCAAGTGAATCCCTGTGTCCGAACATAGGGCTTAGAAGTCATTAAACTTTTATATAGATTATAAAGATGTAAATGCAGTTTGCCTCTTGAGGAAGAAGTCTTCCTGTGCATGCACTAATGAGTTCACACGTGCATAGTAGCTCTCACATAGGATGCATTGAAACTGTTGCTGGTGAACTTTGCAGCTTGAAGTGAGCACATGTGGCAACTTCATATACATCTGCTAATGTCGCCATGATTGGAGCTCTTATATTTGCTCTTGGGGGGTTGTTTTGTTTGTAAGCTAGTAGAAGATGTCAATTATGCTAGTAGAAGATGTCAATTTTCAACAACCTTTGTTGTATGTAGACTGGAAGTGTAATCTAATGCTCTCTCCAGAGATAACACTGTATGAGTGCTATACAGAAACAAGTCTTGAATGACTGAAAATGAGCAACTTGATTTTTTTTTTAAATGCATTTACTTTTATGCACAATATTAATACTTCTTGGTTTTTACCTAGCAGTATTTTTATTTTTTTTTTTGGAAATGTTCTGTAGATAAACAATTGCCAGCAACACCATGTCTTCAGGGCAGGTAGAGAACAATGTAAAACTTAGAACCAAACTCTGATGAATTCTATGTTAAATAATAACTTCCAGTAAAGACAGTAAAGACAGTGTCTGGGCAGGAGAGCTACTTCACCACCAGCAATATCCAAACTAAAATCAAGACTATTTACAGTGGGAAGGGGTGCGACACAGTTACTTCTTAAAACCAGTTTGCTGTGCTGCATTGAGGTCTTCTCTGCATGTATTGACTTGTTACCCAGTAACACTCTCCTTTTAGAACGTGACCCTTTGTTGCCAATATTGAGATGATGTCTTAAGAGACAACAGATGGGTACAACCCAGGAAGGAGGATTAATATAAGGAAACGGTGAGATGTTAGAAGGTAGTGATTCAACAAAGGACTAACTGGCTTTTGAAGGCCAAGAAAGCAAAGAATTTAAAATAGGGCAATGAAGTAGTTTTGCTGATACTTTTTAGTATGTTTTGTGAGCAGAAGGGCACCACTGAAGAAAACTCTTCAATCCTCCTGCATATAAAGGAATGCACAACAGAAACAAGTTACAGCTGGATCACAGAATCACAGAAGCACCATGGTTGGAAGGGACCTCTGAGATCATTGAGTCCAACCCTAAACAACAACAACAAAAAAAAACAAACAAACAAAACCAAAAACCAAGCAAACAAAACAACCAACCACAAAACACCCCACCACATCACACCCACCCACAGACCAATAATCTTGGGCACTAGAGCATGCCCTGAAGAGCCACGTCTACACATTTCTTAAATACCTCCAGGGATGGTGACTCCACCACCTCCCTGGGCAGGTTGTTCCAGTGCCTGACCACCCTCTCAGGAAAGTAATTCTTCCTAAGATCTAATCTAAACCTCCCCTGCTGCAACTTCAGACCATTTCCTCTGGTCCTGTCATTATTCCCTTGGGAGAAGAGGCCAACACTCACCTCTCTACAACCTCCTTTCAGGTAGTTGTAGAGGGCAATGAAGTCCCCCCTCAGCCTCCTCTTCTCCAAACTAAACATGCCCAGTTCCCTCAGCCTCTCCTTGTATGACTTGTTCTCTAGACCCCTCACCAGCTTGGTGGCTCTCCTCTGGACATGCTCCGGCAGCTCAATGTCCTTCCTGTAGTGAGGGGCCCAGAACTGAACACAGTACTCGAGGTGAGGCCTCACCAGTGCCCAGTACAAAGGCACAATGACTTCCCTACTCCTGCTGGCCACACTATTCCTGATACAGGCCAGGATGCCGTTGGCCTTCTTGGCCACCTGGGCACGCTGCTGGCTCATGTTCAGCCGGCTGTCCACTAACACCCCCAGGTCCTTTTCTGCTGGGCAGCTTTCCAGCCACTCTTCACTGAGCCTGTAGCATTGCTGAGGTTGTTGTGACCGAAACGCAGGACCCGGCACTTGGCCTTATTGGACCTCATCCCATTGGCCTTGGCCCATTGATCCAGTCTGTCTAGATCCCTCTGTAGAGCCTTCCGACCCTCCAGCAGATCAACACTCCCACCCAGTTTGGTGTCATCTGCAAACTTATGGTGATGGTGATAAATGGATGGTGATAAATGAAAGATAGCAATAGACAAGGGTAGGTTATGAAGCACTGGAGAAAATGAGAAGAAGACCATACAGATTTTTGGCCTATATTGTGATAACTTCAAATCCTTTTAGCTTGTCTTCTTTTAAAGAATTATGTTGTAGAACATAAGCATCCATTCTACGTATAGTACATTATACTTTATCAGAAAAGTTGCTTATTAATCTGGCATAGTATTTTCTGTTATCTTTAAATTACGGTAACTACAGAATCCAAATGATTTAAAGATCAAAGCCTTCTGAGAATACATCTGATCCTTTCCTTTTGTGTGTCAGGTTGTTGAAAATTTCACTCTGAATGGCTACTGCCATGCTTAATTAGCAAGCAGACCATAAGAGAAACTGCTTCTTCACCAACTGTGACCAGCAAGTATTGACAAGAAAGCCATGTAAGTTCTACAAATGACTGCTGGTGTGCTTAAAACAGTAGAAAAATATGTGCACTTCAATGTCCCTGGGGCATTTAGCTTTGTGTATTAGGCAGCAGCTTTTACTGGAAATGTGAGCACAGGGCTTGTGAACCTGCAAAAATCTATAGATAATGTTCCAGCTGTTTGAAAAAGCCCACACACAATTGTTGGTGGAGTGTTCCCAATATTTGACTCTGCGGGTTCAAAACTTTTTTCTTGGAGATACAAAGCCAAAATAGAAATTGTTAAGTGAAGAATAAGTGATGCCTTTGCAAAAAAAAATCCTGCCGTTTATTATGTTGTTAGTAGAGAATAAATTCTACATCCTAATTACTAGCAAATGGGATTCTGAAATCATGCTTGTGAATAAACTGTTATATTGACCCTTCAGTGCAAGTCAGGATGAAGACAAGTATCAAGAGCTGGCTGGCTTGACCATAGAATCCTCATTTGTGAGGATGCTAATTTGTTTATCGTACGATCCTTTGGCTTCAACAGACCCAGGGTCCCTAGGAATACTTTGCATTATAAATTTGTATTAAACCCTGGAGGATATGTGTATATATGCGTGTATGCATACAGGAAAGCGTCTCAGTCCTTCTGTATAAAAGTAATCTGAAAGATACATAACATACATAACTGATATGTAAGATACATAACTGTGTTTAGCACACGAATTACACTGTATTGGAAAATACCTTGATTAATTGTAACTTACTAATTTAAGAGTATTCGTGATCAGTTCTGCAGAATTTCTTTCTTTATAAAATTGAAAATCAACATACATTTTGTACTCCTAGTCACAGAGATACATGCGCATTGTTATTATCTCTATGAATTCAAGAGTGCCGTATTGTGGATTAAAACTGGCAAAGAATTAATTTTGCAGATCAGTGTCAGTAACACTCTTTGGTACATTGGATTATCAGTAGATGCAATTTGTAACAGTATTTTGGTAGATTGTCTAAGAAGGCTGTAGAATTTCTATCACTGGGATTTTTTAAAGATCAGGTTATACAAACATCTGTCAAGAATGGTTTTAATATAGTTGATCCTGCCTTGGGGCAGAGGCAGACTAAGTGACCTCGAGGTCCCTTCCACCTCAGTTTTCTGTGATTCTGTGGCATGATGGTGCCACACACTGAAGATATGTTTATAAAAGTTACTCAGTTATAGAAGTTTATTTGTACTATTATATCCCACCCCTGCTTATTAGGATTGGGCAATTCGTGTGTAGGAAGGAAAAGAGAATGGTTCCTAATTAATTATGGAAACTTGAAGTACCACTTAATTGGATGCTGCATTTTGAGGTCTAACTCGAGACTGATAAAGAACAAAGAAGAGATAAAAGTGAAGCAGCATAGATCAAGACTTGGAAGTTTGCTTGAAACTTTCCTTGAAAGTTGTAAAGACAGGATAAAGCATTTTTGTGCCAAGTTTATGAGGAGGAAAGACTGACATATTGCCTGAGAGGAGACTTGAATGTTAGAACTGACAGTGGAGAGGTGAATTTAGTGTGAAGTTCCAACCATGCAGGGTGCTGAGGATTCACAATTCCTATTAAGTTCAGCATGATCTTACAGAGTGTAAGTTGCAATGTCAAGTACTGCTTTACACAGTGCTACAGATTTTCCATTTGTACATTTATAACTGTGGATAAAAGAGCTATAGACTGGTGCAAGGGAATGACATTTATTTAAGAACTTTGCTTTTATTTCTTCCAGACAATGCTGGTATGTTTCACAGAGCTTACTAATTGGTCTGGACTAATTGTTGATACAAATAACATGCTGCTTCAGACTGTTCTTCTGTGAAGTTCCTAAAAATGTATGTTAGCAGCCGCTTACTGCAACTTACTGCATGCCTTGTCCTGTTAACAGAATTCTGTTTTCTTTACTCTTGAAGTGTGCCTTAACCAAAAGTCATATTTCAAGCTTAGAAAAAATGTATATCCATGCATATGCATGTGTTTGTTGGTTTTTGTTCAATTAAAGACAGCTATTACTTTTGGTGATGGCACCCCCCATGATTATTACTGAATTCTGATTTTATTTAAGTTTATATTATTTGATATTATTATTTAATATTTGTCATTAAAATACGCCTACTATTAAACATTAGTTTTTGAGGATGCTCTTTAAATACTACTGTATAATACTTGACTGAAAGTATTTAGGTTTTTGCAATTGATCTATTTTTAGAAATTTTTCAACATTGTCAGATTCAGAATACAAACAACTCCATTTATAGAATGCTCATTAAAAAAGTAGCAATTTAGTATAGGAACAGTTAAATATTAATAAAAGTCCCTGCAGCATGGAGCTAAAGCATTTCCTTTTATTTGTCGTACTACATACTGTTTTCCAACAGTAAGATAAAAATCTGGTAAAATGTAGGTAACATAAGTTGTTCTTTACCTCAGACACCTACATGCATAATTACCTTTCTGATTCTGATTAGACATATTAAAGTCGTAAGTGCGGATAATGGAAAGCACATATGAAATACTTTCAAAGAAAATAATATGAGAAAATATATTCTGTTGCCTTGCAAAATATTTAACATACATTTTAAAAAATGCTTATTAATTTTACATGCCTCCGTGCTTAGCTGTTTGGCATATTTAGAATCATAGAATGGTTCAGGTTGGAGGGGGCCTTAAAGATCATCACGTTCCAACTCTCCTGCCATGGGCAGGGACACCTCCCACCAGACCAGATTGCTCAAAGCCCCATCCAGCCTGGTCACACCTCCAGTTGTTATCGCGTGATGTGTACCTGCCTGGTTTTGTTAATATGGGCTATATGTGTAGAAATCTTGCATTTGTGAAAACTTGGACTTTGATATTAAAGGTTTAGAACAGAAACATTAAAATATACTGGAAGTTTTTTAAAAAGTTGCCATATGTTTCTATCTCTATGGAATCTTGAAACGTTGTGTGCATATTTCTAAATATAATTTTTATGGAACTTGACTAGTTAGAGCCTTTTAGGCTCTGGTTGCTCATTTGTCACAGTAAATCAAGTATTTAAGAATGTGTGATCAATTCCAATGTATTTTGAAAGTAAGCTATTAATATAAACCTAAAGGTTTATACTTGCTGAAGTGAAGTTCAAGTGCCAGATACAACAATCTAGTTTAAAATATTCCAGGACTTGATGTGGAAGATATGTCAACTGAAGATGGTTTTGCTGAAATTGCAGAATGATACAGAAATAATTATATACATATTTTGCTTGGTTGTCCTTGTTAGGGGGTGAAACTTTTGATAAGAAAATAATGTAAAGAAACACTTTTCAACTTAAGTATGGCTTTTTGCCTCTAGGAATTCTAATGTATGCTTAAATTCAAGAACATGGCTGAGAACTGGATATCTCTTTTCAGTCATGTCTTGAATAGAGAAAAAAAGTGAAAATTTAGTTTTAAAAGTTATTTGAGATATTGACAACTGATCTTCCAGAAATAAATTGTGAATTACCAAATGGTCTTTTGTGGATTGTGCTTCAAATGTGTCTTACGTTAGAGACTTTTTATGTTTACCTTCTCATACTGAAAAGGGTTACAGCTGTAGACATTTGAAATGTTATGTGTCAACAGGTAAGCACTCACTCCGTTTTTAAATTCAGTATTATGTTAATGCTTTTTAAAGCACTGTGGAACCCTAAACACATTACAATACTATTCACAACTCTTATGCTAACATTTTAATAGCATAAAAACCTATTTTCTTCTTGTTTAGGAAAAGAGAAACAAAGTCAGTGATTCTTAGTACTTCCTTACTGTCTGAAGAACCTTGAATCTGTATGCATTAATCAATCATTCTAAGCAAACTTTAACTATTACCAGTATACTGATCAGCTTATTTCACTGATTTCAAGTGTTGTAGTTCACATATTTTGTTTGGAACCTTTGGTAAAGTTTGCTAGTGGAGCTACCTTACCAAAATTCAGGTAGACAGCGTCCACAGCCTGCCCCACATCAAGAAGGCAGGTCACATGGTCATAGAAAAAGATCAAGTTGGTTAAACAAGACCTTCCTTCATAAACCCATGCTAGGTAGCCCTGATCCCTTGGCTGCCCTGCATTTCCCGTGAGAGCTCACTTAAGATGATCCTCTCCTTAATCTTTCCTCTCCATTTTATATATATATATGAATTATTGCTCATGCTCTGATAATTGTTTTTTTCATACACTGCAGGGAAAGCTGTTCATTGAGGATTTGCAGGCATCAGTGGACTGGTCAAGGTAGTAGATTCACTTTAAAGCCTACCAGACTCAGTGAAGTGGTCAAACAAGGTGTTAACATGGACATGTCTGTAAATATTTGTATGCAAGTGCCTGTCCTATAGAAGCTAGAAGTGGTGCCTGTATTTTATACTGCACATTAATAGCATCATATTTTCAGTCTTTCATAATGACCCAGCTATTACAGAAACTGTTCCATGCAAGTCATCTATCTGAAGCTGAATGTTTCTCAAAATTGAGCTATTTCAATTATAACCAAGAATTGTTTAAAAATAAAACGGGAAAATATGGCTGTAACCTCTTAAGACTAAAAAGCTTGAAACCTTTGTTAATTAATTAGGAGGATTTACCTCTCTTGGGTTCATTTTTTGGAGTCTGTAGGGAATGTGGTTACAAACACCTAAGCCTCCAGCTCCTCTGTGGTCCTGGTGATATTGAAACACATCTGAGCTTCCTTTCCAAGTGTCTTGTCCCTTTCTGTTCTTTTTAGCTTCTTACAGCACTCTCATGGCTTTTATGCTGCGTGATTTTTCATCACAGTGCACTTTTGTGTGGCTACTGCCTCACAGCCTGGGCGCCAGGGAGGGAGCACTGAGCCCATGACAGGGGGTTTCTGATGGCCCTGTCAGCTGTTGTGTGGAATGGTGGGGCAGGTTTGAGGTAAAAAAAGCTGTGGGAAGGTGGAGCAGGCTGTGCACAATGGGTGATTGAGAGAGTTTTGTCAACCAGGTTTCAAAAAAAAAGTGTGTGTACGAACAGAAATTAATAGAAACTGTAACTTGGCCAAATTTGAGGGAAATTTTCATGGGCTCAGTTAGATGCTGACAATTTTTTGTCATATTACAAAGCCCAGTTTAACAAAATAGCACTAAAGCTTCTCAAAGAGCAAGTTGCTGGTTTGATTTTTTTTTTCCTAACTTGAACAAACAATGTGATTTTCCCCAGCTTCATTCTTGGAAGCAGCTTAGCTTGTTTTGTTGCCCTTTTCAAGAAAAAAAATCACCTTGGGCAGGCACCCAAGTGTGGAGAATTTCAGCTGACAGGTTTTTGGCAAATTTGCATACAACTGAAAACTGAATTTGCTAATAAACTGAGTTAAGCAGCATTGGTGTAAGTCATTCTAACAGTAATTAAAATAGCAAAGATAGCCGGGACTAGGGAGGGGGACAATTCAAAAAGGAGGGAGGAATAAAGTGCAGGAAGGAAAGGAGAAAGGTGAAGGCATGAAGGTAAATGCTGAGAGTGCAGAGCAAGTTAAATAGGAGAAAGATCATGGAGAACATACAATAGCAGGATAAAGGTAGACGATAGTCGTCATTTTACTGTTAATGGGTGTCTATTCAAGTGTTATGGAATGAGCAGCCCATAGAGCTCAATTTCAGAGAAGTTGTGTAGTGTTAACAAAATAATAAAATATCAAGAGTAAAGACATTATGGGTTTATTAACATTATGTAACCCATTCTTATGAACTGTTCCAAAGCTACTGAATTCAGTGCAAATAATGCTTACTGGCAGGTGGGGTTTGTATCATATATTTACTCTAGATAATGTTTACTGCAAAACCATCACCAAATCTCAACAAGTGCAGAATGCTTTCATCTAGACCACTTCCAAAGCAGTGTATTGGCATCTTGAACCATCTGCTTCTTTTTGGTCTTGAACTGAAAGTACCAAATTAAAATCCTCTAGAATGCTAAAAGGTGCCATTAAATTATTCTAATTCATTTGACTATATCTTATATGGCTTTATCCAGCTGCTTTTGAAACATCTCTAACAGATGTATCGGTCTGTAACAGTTCAGTCTATTCTAAAATTCATATTTTTGGCTAAATCTTTTTACAAGGAGGCACCAACAAATCAGTATGTAAGAAATGAAGATATGCCTGTTATTCCATTATTCAGGGATAATGGAAACATAAAACCACAAATAGAACATAAACGCACAATAAGGTAGACTTAAAAAAAGAGCTTTCAAAACAAGACTATCATTCTTTCAAGTCCACCAGGAAAAGGAAGCCTGTCTTTATACAGCAAAATTTGCAGGTGATATTAAGTTATTCAGAATAGGAGAAATGAAAGCCAACTGCAAAGAAAAACCACAGTGACACTGAGTGATAAAGTGACAAGTGCAATTTATTGTAAATAAATGTAAAGTAGTTCTCAAAGGGCTAAAAGAAAAAGCCTTTTTGTACCCAAGAATGGACTTCAAACTGACAAGTACTGTTCAAGAACTTCACTGTGAGGTGATATATTCACAGAAAGATGTATTCACTGTGAGCGATGAAAATAGTAGCAGTCAAAAAAAAGCAAATTTAATATTAGAAATTTTTAGAAAAAAATTGAACAAAGTAGAGAACATCATGGTTACAAGCAGTGTCACAGTGGTGCACCTGCACCTTGAAAAGATAAAGAGAAGAAGGAGTAGGATGTGTAAATGATGGTTAAATTCTTCAATCAAGGAACAAGTAGAACTATGAGTTTTCAGTCTGGGAAGAAGAAAATTGAAGGAGGCTATGACATGTTTATCAACTCATGAATGGTGAATAAATAGATTGTGAGTGATCGTTCACTGACTTTTACTGCAAGGACATTGGGCATTAGATGAAACTAGTAGGCGGTATGTTTAAATTAAGGCAAAGAAAGTATTTTTTCATATTTCTACTAGTTATGCCATGGAACTCCTTGCCACAAGCTAATTCGAAATACATCGATTTTAAAAGTAATAAGGCTGGTTACTGGTATTATTCATTAAGGACTACAAAGCCAGTGATTCTGTCTCAGAGAGCCGCTGAAACTCAGACTCACTGGAGGCTGGGAAAGTATGATTGGAAAAATCACTGTATGTTTGCCTAGGTTATGTACACTACCTTATGTGTCCATGGGCCACTGCTAGAGAGGGGATACAGGACAAGTGAAATGCCTTTCTTAGATTAAGCTTAACAAATGTTTCATTTAAAACTGCTGCCAAGATGTAAGCATGCTTCAATTTGCATGTAGCTTCAGAGATGGAGATCTGGCTTTGTTTCTTTTGTGTGTTTATTTTAATTTGACTTAATCTGAAATTAGCATCTCCATTGAGATGAATGGGATAGCATTTCTAGACCTTTGTTGTTATTGTTACAAGAAAGTATGTTACTTTCATGGCTAATTATATTTTAATTTACTCAGTGCATATTTTTGTATCTCTTTTTTTTCTGCATGTAATCACATCAGCTGTTGCCTTGTATATAATTCCTATATTTTCTTTTTAGTACATCTTGAATGAGAGTTGCACTGTAGAGTTCAGTGTTTTTGGCAGAAAGTTACATTGGAGTAGATAATTTTTTATCATAAGACAAACAATATCTTTTATTCATGACCTGGTTGATGGAGGAGATATATGTGACACTAAGTGAAGAGTACAAGCACACTGGAGGTCAGGACTGGGTGTCAAAATGTTATTGCTATATTCAAGAAATGGTTTGAATAAAATAGGCTGCAGTTTAATAAGAACAAGTACAAGTAGAAATAAACAGAAATGTTTAATTATACAAATCCAGATGCGGAGTTCTGGACTAGCTAAGAGTTCTGTGCAGAAGATTTTAATGTTATTTGATGGATTATAAACTGCGCAAGCATTAATACCATTGAAGCAAAAAAGCAGGAGGAACGTAAGGATTATTCACACAGGTTATAATCTGGAAGCCAAGTGGGGTGGATGGTTGTTCTCTGGGTTAGTGAGGTCTTATCTGAAGAGGGAGGCTTAGTATTGCGTGTCATGATTGAGGTGGATAGGAAGCAACAGAAAGAGTCTAGAGATCAGTGAGAATTGTCAGAAGTCTAGAAAACATGCACCTTTTTCTTTGTACAGTATACCATCTTCAAATTCATTAAAGACTATCACAAGACAACTGTTTAGGATTCATCAGGTAATCATGTTACTTTGTGCCCTGGCATGTAGAAGGATCTGAGTTCCTATCTTTGTCTGTTACCTTGCTTCATTTTTTTATATTTACAGCTTCTTCTCCTCTGGCATGTGACTGTAGTCTGTCATGCTGCTGTCATTTTTCTTGTCTTCTGTAAGTGTGGTCATGTAGTCAGAAATGGGGATTTTTCTCTGCCCCTCTTTCCACAGAGTTCAATTAAGTAAACAAATGGTCCAAACCTATTAAAAATTATTTCATCTTTATTTATATGACTTTTTTATAATATATTCAAATAAGTTGTTACATACTTTATATGATCTACCCCCTAGTTATTATGATCCCAATAGTGCAGATTTCTCAAATTGAGTACTGTTTCCCCTTGAGTTCTTGTAAAAACTATTTTGTATTAGACTGCTCATTTAAAACACGAAATACTGT
>VXAK01026192.1:0-51659 GCA_013399435.1 Arenaria interpres
CAAGTCTAGCTTAAAAAAAATATTTATTGTTCTCTTTAGAGGGGAAAATACCTGTCTGTGGCATGAAGTCTTCTTTCCATGAATATTTCTGAAGTTTTTGGCAGGGGAATTAACTTCTTGTCAATTATGACATATCAGGTCCATATGAAACTACTGAATTTATAAAAAGCAGAATTTGGAGGGTAGGAATAATGAGATTATTCGTTATAGTTACCATTGGAATGGTAAAACCTGAAATAATCTTGCCTTATGCAGTCCCCAAGCAACGATGGCTTTAGTATGAACAGTGTGTCATATAGGTCACTCTCGTAAAACAAATGAAAATCCTATTAAGCTTTCATATTCTTAAACATTTTCAGCTAGACTGATTACTTTCTTTGTCTAATAGTATAAAATAGTTATTTATAATAGTAATGATGGGCCCAAAATGGCAAGAGCACAGCGTAACGGATCTTGGAGCTGATGATGTTTTGAACCAAGAAGCATATCTTTTATTTTTGGAACTCGGCAGACACAATTGGTTACACATATCACTAATTCATCAGTTTCATGAATGTTTTAACAAGAACTAAATGTGCTTTGGAACGCATAGTCACTATGACCATACGACAGTTCAAGGAAGGCTTCTCCTCAATTTTTGTTTTTCAGGGGAAACGAAATTATCAGCAAGCATTTTAATATCCTGTTTTCCAAGGCAATAGCTTGACATATTTCTAAGTCAACTGGAAACACTCTTGGCAAGTTTACTGAGTATAAATTTAACATGTAACAGTGAACTTGTTATACTTTTGGTTTTCATACTGTCCACGAGAATATGTACACAACTGAGGGCAAAGAGAATGCTAAATTTAAGAGATACCTTTAGGCTTGTGAGAGGTTTGGTTTAACTGAGCAGAAGACCACTAGAAACAAGTCAGTTTTGCAGAATCTTTACTATACTATTTTTCTTCTCCATCACGTGAATTTTCAGGGTGAAAGAATTCTCCATCCTCTGTTCCTAGACCATGTGAAATGAGCTATTTATTGCAGGTAGGAAGGCTCTTCCGTGGCACCGAAAACTGCCCATTAAGTGGTTTTGAGGTAATGGGATCAAGCAAGAGACAGTGGTCCATCAGCCCTCTGATACAAGGGTGAAAAGTCATTCAAATGAGCAGATAAAGCTGGTGAGATAATGACAAAAGAGAAGAAAAAGTTTCAGGAGAAGTGATCTGTCTTCTCTGATTTGTAGTAGTTATATTTTATTTCTCTCAAGCACACCACCACTGTCCTGTCTCCCCCTCCCAACACGTGAAGTCAAATTCTTGTACACTGACTTCCTGGACTATGTTCTCTCTTAAAAACCACTAGAATCTAGCAAATTGCACTGTTGCAGTCAATGGAGAAGGCAGATCCTTCAGGCATTTCCAGGGTAAAAGTCAAAACTAAACTAAATAAAAAAAGGGAAAAAAAAAATAAGTGAAGTCTTTCTGCATTTTCAAGGAGAAATTCTGGATTACCTAGAGAGCATAACTCATTTCAAGCTTGAAAAAGCCCTCCATTTCCACAGAACATTTCAGCCATAAGCTTGCTCTCCAGTTTTTCCTCCCCTCTCACAGCAATCCCCTTTCCTACACTGTATACTCTGAAGAGCAATTGCCACGATTATGGGAAAGCAAGGTCTGAAAGCAAGGTTCTAAAACTGCACAAATACTTACATTCAGCCCTTTTGAGAAAACTGAATTTTCTGATACTCTTTTCTTTTTTTGGCCATAAACCACTCCAAAACATCTCATGTCATGCAGGTGTGAAAAAGGGATGGGATTCGTGAGACAAAACCAGGGAGGAAGCAGCAGCAAGCACAGAGTACAGCTAAAGATACCAGGAGAGAAAGAAGGGCAAAGGTCACTGGCTTTGATTTCCCTGATAGGGAAGCTGGTAACTTGGTTTTGGACTTTGTGTTTACTGTAGTGTGAGATAAGCTTTTGTGTCTTCACATGACACATTTACCACTGACTCTGTGTGAAAGAGGAACCAAAAGAAGAAGCTATTCTGGCTGTAGGCATCATAAGTTTTACACAGAAATTTGTTTCCAGATTTTTCCTATATGTTTTCAAAGAAAAATAATAATAATGAATTTGTAGTTTAGAGTAGGTCCAATGAAGGAAGAGAGAGAGAGTATTTATCACTTGCAGTTGGATGACAAGGATTTCAGCCCAGATGTTATAAAGGCCATAAAAGCAGATGTATATCTGGGATTTCCATTACTTTCAGCCAGTGTTTCTTAAGAACAAGTCATCTGTTTTGGCTCCATCCAGGCTGACTCATAACTAAGCACAACAATGTATCCCCAGAACACCTCCAACGCTTGTGCTTTTCATGTAATTCCCTTCACGATGGGAAACCTCTCAACAAAAATAACAGTGGAACTGGGAACTCGAGAGCGTAGGGGAAATGGAAGTGTATGGTGCTCGTAAAAAATTTGATTGCAATCTGTTTGCTGAGGCACAAACGTAACTTAATCTGTGGACCTGTGGGTCTGATGATAACGGGTCATTTTAGCCTTCTAGAAAAAAAAAAAGAGAATTTCATTCTTTGGCAAAGAACTCTCGTAAGTGCAAGCAACATGATGTTACTAAAAAGGAGAACTAGAGAAGAAAACCAGTGAAGTTTCTTTTGAATAAAGTCATGCAGAGCTGCATGTGCGGAGTCTGCTGTGGTAGGGGTTGTCCTGTCAGAGAGGAAAAAATGTGAATAAATCCCCATGAGCTTACCTTGTTGCACTGAAAAACGGCGTTATTCAGATGCACGTTGAGTCATTAGGAAGAGAAGGGAAGGTTGTTCTAACTGCCTACATCTTACTGGGTTTTTCTGTGGGGAGTGGCTGATACTATGCTGCTCTCCCCAGCGGCACTGGGCACAACAAAGAGGGTTGAAGGCAGGAAAGTAAAGCATTAGATGGATCCAGTGTTTCTTGTGTTACCAGCGCACCACTTAAGAACTCAAGGATGGAGCCTGATGCTGGAATTGACTCAGTGTAAGGTCCTCTGTTGGTCTCCTTCAGGGTTTTTTCTCATTTTGCAACTTTAAAATAATTTCTCTTGGTACTTTTTCATCATTTTTGTGTTCATAAATAGAAAAAAAAAAAAGATCCTTTTTTTTTTTTTCCACAGAGGTACTGTGAAAATACAAATGGAGCTGTTAGTACTGTACAAAAGGCACCATACCTGTAAACTAATTAGATGCAATTACAAAAATGCCGAATATAATGTAGAGAAACCTCAGCTTTTTTAGGGATGATGTTCAGATTGTGTTTTGCAGTAGCAGTGATTGAGCAGCTCGGGTTTAACTACCTCCTTGGTTGGCTTGATGTCACCAATATTAAATTCCTAGAGTCTTATAAGCCCTCCTCAACATATCAGCTTCTTTCATAAGCATTTCCTGTTGGTGCAAGAAAAATCTAATCCCGAAGAATTAAACAAAGCGGTTTGTGTATATTCTTTCTCCTTTCCCTCCCTATCCAGGACAGAAATTCACCATATAATGGGTTTTGACACATGAAATAGTAACCTGATTCTTTATTTATATACGTACAATATGCTTACAAATACGTGCACGTTTTTACCTCTCCAGAAGAAATTTAGATCTAAAGATTAATAGTTTACTAGAAATATACTAGATGTCAATGAGTGCATTCTTGGGTATAACCCTGAACACATTGTCTCTCCTTCCTGCTCCTCAGCTTTTTGGCAGAATGATTGCCAAAAAGAGATCTGAGAAAATGGTGTTATTTCTCTTGCGAAATCATCCCTTTGGATGATTGTGAAGGCAGTTCCAGAGGACCGAACCGAGTGAAGGATATTGTATATTAAAAGATATAGCCTTGTCTCCCACGACTTTGAGCAGCTGGGACTGTTCCTTCTCTGGTTTTACTGGTAAAACAGGAATAGTGAATTTGATTTCTGAGGGCATCAGGATCCCCTCCTTCACTGCCAGTGGGTTCCTGGACTGACTTTATTTTTATCATGCCGTCTTGAAGACTGAACCTACAGTATAGTAGGGAGTGAGCACTGATTTCAGTAATTCCGTCAACACCAGGACTGAACTAACAATAGTAAAAATAGGCCCCACTTGGCTTTCTCCTGACTAATTGTAAGTCCAGAGCAGGAATTGAACATATTCTCCAAAGCTGGTGCCCTAGTGAGTCACTCCTAAATTATACACTGTTTTTCAGGGGGTACTAAGGTACACTAGATCCTAACTAGTTCCTGGAAAAAGATATTTGTTCTTGCTTTGCCCTCATGTTTATCTAAAATAAAAATATTTTATAACAACTTAACGTCAATAAAAATACTGACTCAGGGCTGTACACCCAAAGTACATATTTTGCTTTGCGGTGATAAGAGGTTGTGACATTTAATTCCAAGCCAACTTTTCACGTATCTCTATTTACTGATCACGTGTGTGTAGTCAGATCAAATACTACACACTGCCATGGATAAAATGCATTGTACTGTAACATGTAGTTTCTATGTACTGGAGATTTTATCTACATGTATGTGTGTAGGTATGTGTACACGTGTATATTCACACAGTGATGTAGACAACGGATGAGAAGCAAGTTATTTAGTCATTGAGAGAAATCCCATCCTGCTGTAGGCACTCGCATTATTTTCCACAGAAGGAGCCCTCCTTTTGAAGGCTTTTACCCCTATTGCTTTCACTGGAAGTCTGCTCCAAATCTTGAATGCTCTGTAGGTTAGAACTCACCCTTCTGTAAGGAGAAAGCCTAATTTTATTCTCATATTTTCTGACACTCTTTCTTAGCTTGAAGGGTTCTGTTTTGCTCTTGGTGTTTGTCCCTGATCAGGATCAGAAGGACGTGCTCTGTTTGCAGAGATCTGTTATACATCCTTGCTGTTTCTGTTACCAGATTAAAAAAATTAAGCTCTTTGAGCCTTCTCACATGAAAGAAAATTTCCGTATTCCTCTTCTAATCCAAGTAGTCCTCCTCTGGATCTGTTTTAGGTGTTTGAACATATACATTCAGAGCACTTCCAGGACTGTTGAATCGCATCTATTCCTAATAAAATGTATCTGTTGATGTTTCCTAGGATTCCTTTTGCCTTTTTCTCACCTGCAACACGTGATGGTTTGCTATCATTTTATGGTCATCTTTAAATCCTTTTTCTTGGGCATTTCCAGTTTAGCACAGAATTTTAAGACTTTCTGTGTTACACTGTTGAATGAAAATCTGCTCCTCCATTCCCCAGAATAAAGGATCACTGAGAAATTTATGGAAACTATTTTACGTATTTCCAAACAGCTGCATTTAGAATTTGTTAAGCAGAATTTTAAGCCACACGCTAATGGAGGGGTGCAGAAGTCACTGTGATAGAGCACGTGGTAATGCTGACCTGGCATCGTGCCTTGTGCTTTAAAGCACACAAAGGATTGACTGGGCAGTAGCTGTTAAATGTAACTTAATCAACTGCATTTACTTCTTGGAAAGAGTTTTTACTGCCAGGGATATACACACCTATGATTTCATAATGACTCTGGCGTGACAGGAGCCCAGAACCACCCAGGGAATTTCCATCTTCAGTGTAATGTGTTTTATTGAGCCTTCTCCCTCATATGGAAAATTCAGCCAGTTACGCCTTTTTGTATTTTCACTGTTTCTTTTCGGTTATAGCTTAAAAATAATAATAATAAAAAAATCAAAGCAAATGGTTGATAGCTGTAAATTTACTATTAATTTCCAAGTAGTTATTTTGTTTCCTGTCCTCCCAGAGGTTTCCTCAGGGCAACACCCTCACAGGTGCCTGGCTTAAGAATTTCTGCCAGGCTCGTCCCTGGTCACAACCAGCCCTCCTTCTTCTCTATCACCTTGTATTATTGCAGTCATTTACGCCATTGCAAGCCTGGAAAAAGCAAAGTAAAAATAATGGCAGCCTCTTGGATGAGGTATGAGTAAATACAATAATGCCAGAGCCCTTGGGAAAAGAAATGAAAAAGAAAATAAAAGGAAGGGGAATATTTTCTATCATGCTTTATAATGTATTTATTTATAATGTATCTGCATTCCTTTTTCAACAGAGCATGTCTTTTTCTGCACCGCAGATATAGCGCCACTGAAATAGTATTCTGTCACATAGTTCTATATATCTAGTAAGCCACGACAGCCATTAAGCATGAATCCCTATACAAACCAAGAATCTTGTTAGAAAAATAAATTCGGGTGAGGGGAGCAAGTGACTTTTCTTGAAATTCTCTAGATAATACTCATGTCTAATTACTGTACTTCCCAGAGGGCACACAACCTCGTATTCCCTCTCTCACTCAGCAATCAGAGATGGAACTGATATGGAAGAGGGAAGCAAAAGGACAACTCAGCTTCACCACTTAATAGTTAATGTCTTTTCTGTAGAAAGTGCTGAACAGAAGAAATATTCCACACTGAACCTGAGCCAGCTCATATCAAATCAGCCTCCAACTTACACTTGCTTTTGATAGATGAAATACTTCACTGCCCTCCCTCGCAATTTCAAAATTAGCGTCTTCTTGCGTACACATTTTACACAGCTAATAACTATATGAGATGAAAGACAGTGAGAATCGGGTCTGTTATCTTCTTTGTGTCTTCAGTGATTTAAGAGGAATCCTTAGCATTGGATTAATAATGTTTTTCAGATGTTTGAAATTACATCAAAGGAAGCATTTGGATTTGCTGACATTTCAGGATCTTGGAAGACTATCTAGATCTTTTTCTTCCCCCATGTGCTCTCTGAAATAACTGGCAATCCCATTTAATAATTCTTGACATGCTGAAAGATTTGGCAAGAGAAAAACGTCCTTTAAAAATAAGTATTGATTCTGACCATATTGTCCTGAGCAACAGGAAGGAACAAAGAGCAGTGTGGGTATACTCTTAGAAGTATTGTGAACCCAGCTGTAAGGATATTAAATTGTTGCACTATATTTTACTACATTTTAGATTACTGCAATTATACAAAAATTAAAAAAAAAATCAGCTACATCTTCTTTAAGAGTGGTGAAGAATAACTTCAGAATAACAGCTGTCCGTAGCAGTAGTACGGATTTCCTGAATCCACCTTCTGCACCAGATCCAGCTTTTTTTTTCTTTCTAGAAATGACACTGCTTTTTGGGGATAGCATCAACATAACCGTTGGGACTGTGGTCAAAGAATGCTAGAACGTTGTAATTATATTTTCTTCCTCTACTAGCTAACGGCTGAAACTCATTTAGAGGAAATACGAGGGTTCTGCAATAGAGAAACCCAGACTGTCTTTGAAATAAGCCAGCACTATGTAGATGAGAATATGACATTTTAAAAAGCTGTGCTTGGTTTATTCTCCATCTTTCCCAGGTAAAGTTTCAGGGGGATAGAAGCCATTTTGATCAAGGAAAGGGTGGAGAGATAAATGCTGGGCAATGGAGGCTGCAAGATCGGTTTATATTCTGATCACTAACACTCTCAAAGAATGAAAGTTATCCCCAAAAATCCGTATTACCTTTATTGCCAATTTGCAGTAAGTCCTGCCCCTTGAGTTAATGAGGTTCGTTTACTGTGGGTTCTCCCAGAGGCTGGGTCTAGATGCAGGAAAATGGGCTAGAACCTCTCAGTTGCTTATTGGAAATGGTCATTTTCTGGTCTTTCCCTTGTCATATGTGATGGTGTCAATGTCATCTTTATACAATGATGGCAAGTTTCCTAGTGTTCTGAAACCCTAACATTTCATTTTTTTATACGAATTATAGAATCATAGAATTGTTTTGGTTGGAAGAGACCTTTCAGATCATCGAGTCCAACCATCAACCCAACACTGACACAAATAATACCTTTACATTATTAATTTTATAGATTGTCACTGAAGTCTTTTACTTGTGGCAGTAAATTCTCTCTTCTTGTTAGGTGCTTGTAAGGTCACTCTTAACCTGTTAAATGCATGCTAACCAATGAGTTGCTGTAAGAGAGTAAATTTCATTACGTTTGTCAACTGTGGCCTCAGAAATACATAAAATTACCTTAAGAAGCACTATATTCTTAGAAGAAATCCTTTATATGATGATAGCTTAGCTTTTACCAGGGAACTGCCTCCACCAGAAGTTATCTGAAGTTATCAATAGGTGAAAAATCTTAAATTGAGAATTGTCAATGTAAACCAGTTTGATATTAAAAGGTTTCAAAATATTTATATTACTAGAGGAAGATCTAATGTATAAATCACTTGTCTATCACTTGATATTTGGAAGGCACTCCTCAGGAACTGCTTTTAATTCCTTGTTAGTTGTAACATTAATAACTAGAGATGGAAAGCTGTAAATTTGGCAGTTGAGCCAGTGAAAAGTCAAAGGACACGTTCAGGGAAAGGTGAATGTGCTTTGAGCAACATGGTGTTACTCCTCAGGTTTTGCATAACATCAGTTGGAACGGTGGTGTTTCCATGGGGCTATTAGCTTGGTTTTACCCTGACCTTGAGCTGTTGTTCCTGAGACATTACAGAATTGATTTGGCAGCAACAGGACATAGAAACTCCACAATTATTTCACAGGAGTCATTATTTTCATTGATAACTTTTTCATTTATCTGCTTACTCACTATTTCTCACATGAAGGCCAATATTTAGTGGTTATAAAAAATAAACCGAGGAAGTTCTTTTAAAACAGCCCCGTAACTTGTATTTATTTGAAATTATTGAATAATCCAATTATTTTCAAAATAATAGCGTAATTATTTATTTGTTTCATGGGACTCTGCCCCTGCATTTTGGTGATCCTCTGTGTCTCACTTAAAATCAAGCTTTTTGCATGACTCCCTTGCTTTAGGGGTCCTTGGGACCTAAACATGTCAGTGCTTCAATCAGCAATTGAAGCTAAATTTTTTTTTTTTTCCTCTAAATTAGTGTTACATGCAGCTGAAATACTTTGGGGAATTACATCTAAAATGTTCCTCTAACTTTGACCACAAAAATTTCCATTCCACAACAGAAAGTCATCTTCTTTAGGCACCTGCTGTGCACAGAACATATTCTAACAGCTCCCTAACAGTGACAGAATCCAGCCTGATAAATTAATTTGTGCCTGTGAATGTACATGTGCCAAAAGGGAAGGATGGAAAATCTGGCTTTTATTTTCTGAAAGCAAGAAATGGCACCAAATGAATATTTACTCGACATTTTCATGCTTTCTTCCTTAAGAGCACTGTTATGACAGCATATGAATGCTATGTAGCTTGTCTGTGATGGGGATGCTTTATTATTGTTGAGTGATGGGGAGAGCTCTACCGAAATGGTCTTAAAATATTTTTGAAAGGTCTTGTGAAGCTGGAGAAGGAATTTTAAAAGGGGCCTCTTGTTCCTTGGAAAAGATTCAAATTACATTGCTTTCATGTCACTTCAGGCTAGAAGGGAGCAAAATGTTTTACTCAAGTGAGCAAATGAAGACTAACAAATATTTGTGCACAGTGTTTATGGGTTAGTATGGGTCCCATGCTGATCATGGGTCCATGGATCAACAGAGGCTGCTATGAAAAGGAGAATGGATCAATAAAACCCTATATCCAATATATGCAAAGTAATATACCTCTGCACCTTGGTAGCAAGGCTTTAGTTGGAATTCTTTGCTCTGTTCTGTGTTGGGCTCTCCAAGACAGGCGGGAGGAGTGGCCAAACAGCACGTAGAGGAGAGCAGCAGCAGGGATTTGCAGTCTGGAAACCATGATCTGTAAGGAAAGAATAAGTGAATTG
The DNA here is from genome assembly GCA_013399435.1 of Arenaria interpres. NCBI lineage: Eukaryota > Metazoa > Chordata > Aves > Charadriiformes > Scolopacidae > Arenaria > Arenaria interpres. The sequence continues at coordinate 9,748 of VXAK01026192.1, forward strand.
GATTTTTTTTTTTTTGTCTTAAAGAAGAGAACAATTGAGGAATGTGGTGTGGAGAAGGAATGCGGTAAATAAACCATTAGCAAAGAGGAAGGGAATAATAAATTTTCCTTGTTTGTCATAGACAGAATGAGAAATAGTAGCTTTAAATTGCAAAAAGGAAGAGTTATTCGATATTTAGAAAAAAACTTCTAAGAGCAAGAATAATGAAGTGCTACAATAAAGCCTTGGGCAAGTGGGAAGTTGACATAATTTAAGTTCTTTAAAAACAGGTTTAACAAGTGTCTGCCCAAACGTACGTGTCTGAATCTATCTTAAAGCAGAAGTCCCTGTTATCCCTGTGATTCTATGTTCACTTAAAATGCGATTTTAGGCACAATGAATGAATATATGAATTCCCGTCATATAAATGGTATTAGACCATTTTTTGTTAAACTGAAACAGGTGGCTAAGGAATATTTAAGATACGTAACCTAAAAATAATAATATTATAAGTTAGAGTTCTACTCAATGCAATTACAAATGTATTATTTACGGTAAATTCCCTCTTGCCAGTAAAGTATGCAGGGGGTGCTTTTCATAGAGCGAGTTGAGCTGGGATAGAAAAAGCAATACCTCACAGGGAGGGAAAAATGAAGGTGGTCTCAGTTCTGTCTTGTCCTGAAGGCTCTTCAGGGGGTCAACATTCTGCCAGATACAGGAGGAGGAGGTCAGGGAATGGGCAGTTACTGTGAGAAAGAAAGATTCCTATTTTCAGTTTCCCAAAATAGCTTTGTCCTTTGCGATGAAGTTGTAACTATTGATATTGTGATATTTTGGGCAGTACGAGCCCTGTGAAGATTGAGTATGTATCCACCGTCGCTAATATGAAGCTAATGTGCCAGAGCCATGGGGCCACAGAGGGACAGTAAGCAATGGGGACCGAGATTTGAAGATGCTTAGTAAGTTTGTTTAGTAAGTTTTTTAGTATCTTCACTGTGGATGTGGCCCTAAGTCTAAGTAATAGAAATTAGGTTATTTTTGAGGCTGGAATGCGCCTGAGTTATCCTTTCTTTCCCTTCTACAATTCCAGTTGTTTCATGGGAGTCATCCTGGAGAAATAGGAAAGACAATTTGGTTCTTCCTCTTTTTTTATTGACTGACTTTCTTTTTTTTCCTGTAAAACGGAAAGTTTTTTTCCTGTAAAGCGGAGTTGCTAAATGCCTTCTTTTCTTCAGTCTTTACTGCCAGGTCTGCCCCCCATGAATCTCTGGCCTTGGAGGCAAGGGGGATGGTATGGGGAGAGGAGGCTTTTCCCCTAGTAGATGTGGACCAGGTCTGGGACCACTTGACCAAACTGGACATTCATAAGTCTATGGGCNCATGCTCTGGGTAGTCCTGCCTTGGCAGGGGGGTTGGACTAGATGATCTCTATGGTCCCTTCCAACTCCAAAAAAAAATTCAGTGAAATTCAGTGAAATTCAGTGAAAACACACTGAAGAGTCATAGAGCTATTGTCCCGGGTGCCATATGAAGAGATTGAGTTCACAGCTTTTTGATCAGTCTGTAAATAATAGTAATCTTTGCATTTTAGATTGCTCTTTACAAGTGAGATGTGACACTCATGACATGATCTCAGAATGGAGTTAATTACCCGTTCCTGTTGAGTAAACACAAGTGTTTGTTTTGATTCTACTGCCTTCAGAACTGTGTAGATGCAGCCGTGGAGTCTGGCTAGTTGGGCTAGGTTTCAAATTAACTACCCAAGAATAATTATCTTCTATGGATTTATTTGTATGGACAAGAGCGCTGGAAATGCGTCTACACATTGTTCCTCTACCCTTTTCTCCTTCTGAATCAACTGATCTCCCACGAGAAGGACAGCAAGAGTCCACCTTATTTTCACATCCTTCTATGGAGTGATGCATCTGCCAAATTCCTCTTTTTTCCAATTCTAGATAATCTTAGGGATAGCGTAGTAATACAGCTAAATGGTTGGAGTTCTCATACACATAAAGGAGACACAGGCTATAGAAGAGCTAATTGAAAAGGTCTCCAAGGTTTTGCATTTTTTTTCCAGAAAAGTACAACAACATCCAAGAGTGATTTTTCAGCAGGTAAAATACAGGTAAAATCTGTTTAATCTCATCTTTTTCTATGAGCTCTGGAGAGATCCCATCAAAACTAAATTCCTATTAACACAGAAACTCCAGGGAGGCAGTTTGTGTGTTTGGACTAGAGCAGTGCTAAAGACAGCTCTGTTCCTGTGTCTGCTTCCTTCCACAAGGCATTTAATCATAAGATTTATTTTAATTAAGATTACTCCCCAGAGATCAATGAAAAGGCAGGAGCTGTTTGTTGTCCTCTGCTGATTTAAAATGATGGAGAAATTTTCAATTCAGACTTTAAAGTGGGAAAAAAACAAAGGCAAGAACCACTGGGAATACTTATGGAACCTCTTTAAAAAGGGTAAATAAAAATAAATGATCTTTTTCTAGATCTCAACTCAAATATGTTGTCTAAAGCTTGGGGATTTAGTGTTTCTTTCATTGTTCTGACTTCTCTACTAAGTATTTACTATCTGGGTATAAACAGCACAAACAAAAATATATAGTCTGTTTGAATAGGATTTTATACTGAGAATTTTAAAAAAATAAGAGATTGGAGGATAAAAGAAGGATCAAAGAGTTATACAATGAATGGAATTTTGTTTTTTTTTAGTGTGCCTGGATGTTGCATAATTACCATTTTACCATCTCTGGGAATATTTCCCATGTTTATTTCACTATTTAAAATATTATAGTGTAACTTAAACTATTGAAATTACACATGTATGAGTCGAATAAGTCTTAAAAAGCCTCTCCCAGTTGGTGGTGAGGTCAGTAGGACTATTTACACTTCAGGCAGAGCAAAACTGGATTGCAGCAGAATTAAGACAGTCGCGATGGCAAGTATACTTTACAGATGTCCAAGTTTGGGTCAGATCTTCAAGTTTAATTTAGATTCTACTGCAGGTTATTTTTATGAAGAGAATATTTTTTAACTAGCTGATTGAACTTGCAGGCGCACAACAGTTAAGCGCTGGAAGGGACTCATTATTCGAGTTCTGACTCTCTGAGCTCAGAACATTTATTTAAGGTCTGAAGGAAACTGAAATTTTTCAGAATTATTATGTCAAAGATGGTGATTCAATTTCCTTTGGAAAAGCAATAATTAAACTTCCAGCTGCAATGAGATATAGAAGCACTGACTTTTATAAGCAGGTAGGGCAGCCTCATCCAATTTCCGTGGACGTTTTTCCATTGACTTCAGCCCCATAGAGCTGGGCTGTGGGGAACTACCCAAGCAGGATCGACAGCAAATTCTGGTTCTAACCGGACGCGCAGAAACTCTCACCACTAAAACTGTATCAAAGGATATTAAGTTCAGAAAATTGCAACATCAGGATGAACTCTGTCACTCACCAGTCTTAAAGTATTGACTGGACCATTCAGAAAACTGATTAAGTCTTTTTCACGGGAGACTTATACAGGTCAAGATGGACGGGGATGCATTTGTAATATTCGTAAGGTGTTAATATCCTCTGCGATTCTCCCGCTCTGAGGTGACCTTAGAAGGTTTTTCCCCCAGGAAGACAGCTCAGTGTACTTGTTTAAAAGAAAATCATTAATATTCTGTTTGTTTGTTTTCTTAAAGTAAAATGGAAAAAACATGGATTTTTGACATATTTTACATATGCTTCTGTAAAAATGCTATGTAGGTGGACAATTCTGTTGGAAATGTAATTCTTCTGCATTTTAGTGCGCTCACAGGCACTCAAAGTAGCCCGTGAGTGCTCTGTTGGGAATATAAAGATAAACAACCCATTTCCAGCACTTCAGTAGGGCTGGTGTCTTACAATGCACTTCCCACACTTTGTCATTATTCCTGTTAAAATCTGTGTTTGCTCCAGAACCTCTGGGTAGGCACCAACAGAGGTAGAAATCCACAAATAAAGCTTTGGAGGAAAACTACTCAGAACCATTTTCCATTGGATGAGTAGGTATTTTACCACTTGCTTTCAGGAAAAATACATCATGCCACAGTAAGACAGCCTTGCCTCAAAATCAGTGACGGAATGACTTTTTCTCCTCTTCTGTTCAAGATGAAGACGTAAACATAGCTTGGGAATTCCTACACTCAATTTTGTGACCATAAATAGATATGCTCTGTCTGGAGCTGCAAAATTGTGATTCATATGTAAACTGTGACTGATGTGTGTAAAGCCTGGCAGGGACAAACACACAGTAGGTTGGACTTTTGTGCTTGATAGGGCTTAAACTTGACCCTGAGTTAGAAAATTCATAGTCAGCCATGGAACAAACAATGGAAAACACTAACACTTTCTATCACACTGGAAAAGATATCTTTGTTCTGGGTGGTTTTGCACATGCTGAAGGAAGCTTAGGGGATATGTTACTGTGGTTGCTACAAGTAAACAGTTCTGCTTTAATTTTTAAAAGGTTAAGGAACCTTGTAAAATTCACAGACCAGCAATCACCGGAATTACCCCGTAGCCATCTGATAAATAGCAGGGAATGTGACGTGGTTGGATGAGAGCTAGTACAGGTTCAGGAGAGATTGTGGGCTCGGAGAGAAAAAAACCGTGTATGGGTTTTTCTGTGTGCTTACAGAGATGGTCTGGCAGTCCCTGTGGGGATCCCAAAGGAACTGTACCCCTCAGGTGAAACCAGGAAAGGATAAAGAAATTTTGTAAATTCTGATAGGGTTTAGACACAGGTTTGATACTTTGAAAATGTGTATGAGGAAGGTGCTTATAGAAGACTTTAGGCCACTCAGACATGCTAATACTGCAAGCTGAGATTTAATTTTTCCAGGAAAAAGGAAAGAAAGAGGTGAGGAAGGGGTCTAAGTACATGAATTTTCTTGTCACTCTTATCCCAAGTGATTGCCTGGGGTCTCCAGGAAGAGGACAGATTTTCATGTCAAACTGGCTCCATACATTCCTTTACAGTTGGAGCGCGGGTGGGAGCACAAACATGAGTATTGTAGGTAAAAAAGGAGTATTAGAAGTTTGATAATCTGAAAGATGTTGTAACTGTTCTACAAATGGAGGAGCAGTGTGAAATGTTGATGTTAATCAGAGGGGAGAAATAATTAGAAGGGGACAAACTGGTTCGATACACTTCGCTCTGTGTCAGTACAACCTCTCAAATGAAAGAAGGTGTCACTAAGGAATAAAAGACTTAATTCAGGGATGAAATAAACTCAGGTCAGTACGTAAGGAGCACTTGGAAAGGGGCCTAAGACACCATCAGGACTTCACCTGGACACTGAAACCCTGCCACAACCGGCAGCCCAGGTGGGACCTGAACTGACATTATCTTGCACTGCAGCTACTGAGCAAAGTTCTCCAAGAATGTCCTAGTCTCCCAGAGCGATCAGATTTGCTGTGAGATACAAAGCTGTTGGGAAGAAAAGAGAAAGAAAGGGAGGGAGAGGAAAGGACTATTACCTTTTCCCTGTTCCCTCACCTAGAAGCCGCTTTGGTAGTGCTTCAAAGCTGCTCACATATTGCTTGGTCTCATCTATTTGCAATAATAAAATTCAAGGTTTTTTTTGCTACTTAAAAACCTTGAAGTAAATCTGAAGCTACTGAAAAAGGGAGAGGACGTTTTTGAAAGTGCTTTTAAATATGTCTTCCCAAAACTGTGTGTTGGTGTAAAAATGTTTCTTTATCACCTCTGACCGCGTTTGTATGAAATTGAAATGGTATGAAATTGAAAGAGAATATGCTCTTCTTGTTTCTTTTATTGGCAACGCAGTTAAATGTAAACCAGTCGGTTGTTATGTCAGAGCAATTCGGTTGAGTCATCATTTGGGAGAGCCTGCAAAGTGCAGGGAAAAAAGAGAACAACAAACACAATACTCGCTGACTTTTAAGTTGTAAATACTGCTATGAACCTTAGGTATATCATTCTTTAACTTTTGGCAGATAATTTATTAACTAGTACTAGATTCAAAATGAGTAGTCTTCATCGCGGTCCCATTTAACTAGCATCTAAATCATGAAAGAGAATATATAGAATCATCTAGGTTAGGGAAGGGACTTTTAAGATCATCAAGTCCAACCATCAACCTACCACTGCCTGCACCCACCGCTTTACATACGCCGCATGCACCATATTGATATGTTGTAGTCTCTTGAGAAACTCAGGACAACGGGTGAATGGCTGTTGGTGGCACACTGCGGTAGCTGTTCTAGTCTGCAGCGATTCTGTAGGATCTGTCTCAAATAATATCCTTGGTGTCATTTCAGACCAAAGTTCAGGGTGCTCTGGCTCCTGTTCCCATCTGTGTTGAGTCAATGTGCAAAGGGGGGAAGGGAAGCGAGTGGGTGGTGACCGAACCAGCTGTCACAAGGCAGATGGAAAGCAATATATGCTGCCTTCTCAGCATTTATTACAGAATAACAGCATATATGACATTAACCGGTGGAATAGCTGCTGTGCGTAGCTAATAACTGACGGGTTTGTACCTGTGCTCTGAAGGCATCCTTAGCATGAGGAATCTACTCCAAAGACCTTCTAGCTTTAGCAGATTTGGGAGCGGGGTGTAAATTATTGATTTCCTATTCAATTTTTTAAAGACTGCTTTAAAAATTGGTTAGCCATTCCTTTTCTGTTGGACAAAATCATACCTGTACCAATAAGTGACAATCAACAGATACTAAAAAAAAAAATAATTATTGGTTTCTGTTTTAAAATGCCATTTCAATTTAATAAAATAGTCAGGTACACAAACCTTTACATTTTGATATGCGTATATAGGCATAAACTCTTAGATTTTGTTCCTAATACATTAATCTCTCAACTGTTTTTGTTTCTAAGAAGTGCCACCTCAAAAAGTTTGTGTGACTTTCGAAATGAAGTCTGATTTTTAGCGTGAATAGTGCTTGTGCTTTATACATTTCCTTCTTAATAATGAATGTCAGAGCGCGGAGTTTCTACGCAAGAACGTCTTTTGCTGAAGTTTATCTCCTTAAACGAAAGGCAAACACCCGTGAGGTCCCTCAATCGGCGTGAGAGGGAGACATCTCGTGGTGTCATTTATATTTTCCTGAGAAATGATGCTGTTGCTACAAAGACACGAGAACTGGATGGGGAGGGAAACCTGTTTTGCATATAATGCTTATTCAGAAAACAATGTTCTGAGATCCTGCCGGTATAGAGAGGGTAGGATACTAGAAATAAATCAAATGCGTGGACCATAAATCTTTATTTCGTTTTTGATACAATTTGGTAGCTGTATATGCAAACATGAAAAAGATGTTCTGTTTGTATATATATGCAAACAGAAAAAGAGACATCTGTTTTTCCAGAACTCTGCGTTGAAAGGGCTGCACATTTTATGGAATTTAATCACATATTGATCTCTTTAAGGTCTGTTACTTCATTTTTTTCTCTGACTCTGGGGTCACATTACCTGGCTGGTACTGGCTTGTTTAATGGCTTGTTGTGTCCCCGGTACAGCGCCTTTGCCGTTTTCGTGCTCTGGAAACAAAAACATATGCAACAGTTGTAGTTTCAGAACATCGTGGCTTGTGAGCAGACCCGAAGGAGACCAGAGGTACCAGTTTTGCTTTGGGCTTGGGAAGACGAGGTGGGACAGACCTGGTGGAGCAAGAGCTGTAGGGAACAGCAGGGACTAACCCCGCAGGTCCATCCATGGGCTGTAGGAGGGCATGCTCAGGGGCTCGCTTATATTTGGCTGTTCTTTTGAGAAATTTCTGTTTCCTAGAGCTCCAGGCCATACGTTGCTCAACTGAATTGTTCATATATGGAAATATTTCATTTGGAAGAATGGCAAAGTCATAGAATCACTGAATGGTTTGGGTTGGAAGGGACCCTGAAGATCACCCAGTTCCAACCCCCTGCAGTGGGCAGGAACACCTCCCACCAGACCAGGTGTCTTGTATTAGTATCCCATCGACTTGAAAAGCAAGTTGAAAGGAGCGAATTGATGTTGCCTTTGGTCATAGGGGATCTGGGAGCACAAAGCTTCTGCATTGGGGCTGCAAAGGATTTCTAGCCTAAATGGCATCACGTTGACACGTGGCTTTACCAAGATGACCATTCTGTATGCTCTTCATAGGCATATTAACCCTGCTGTAACCAGACTAGCAGAACTCAGACTGGTCTCAGGGGAATTCTTATTTTCTAACCTCACCTCAGTTGTCTCATAACCATTTTTTTTTCTATAAAGGAGTGCTTAGGAGGGCCCACAGGTCTAGAAAGTTTCCATAAGACTATTTTACAGCAAGTGAATTCTTTGCCTTTTTGATAATAAGATCAGCAGGACTATTTTTGAGTGGCTGTCCTGATTTCAATCACCACTTATCTTGATAACTTGCCCTGAGTTTTCAGAACAGGCTTTTTCTCAGAGCTGCCTGTCCTTGGGAGAGACCTCTTTCCATCTACTCGCTGTAAAGGAGGCCTGGGAAGATCAAACTCCCGATTCAGTGCCTGCCACCCTCCATCATGCTCCCTGAAAACTCCTCTGTATGTTTCATTAATGCAGTTAAAGTATTTTGAAGGTTAATCTGATTAATTTAACAAGTAAAGGCACTCTATTCGTTCTCCCTCAAATTTTCACTCCTGAAATATTTAATGGTAAATGCACCTTAACTACTGCTGAGGGTTCCACCCTTTTTCTCAGTGGTGTTGATAGTCCCTCCTGTGACTTTAAACCCACTGCCTTAAAAATCATAAAAATGATTGCATGGTTTCTGAAAAAAGTTTATTATTTTTGAACAAAATATCTACAATGACATGAGTGACACCATCAATTTCACATATTTTAACACTTCTGTCTGCAGAGAATGGCTGTTTAAGTGCGATATGATACTGTAATACAATAAAAAGGAATTTAATCAAATCCATGCACAACACGTTTATAGAGTTTTACCAAAAAGGAAGTACTTTGAGATGAAATTGCCATCAGACAGAACTCACAGGAGAATATTTTGAAAACTCACAGACAATTTATTGATACACTATCATATTTTTTTCCTTTTCTTCTTGTTGAAGCCTTTAAAAAGCCAGGATGACTAACACACAAAATACTGTATATTATGTTAAACCTTTAGGTCAAAAGCTTATGGCACAATTTGTTTTTTTACAGCTCATGTTTACACATTCATGGAACATCAGAGTCCATTTCATCTGTTAACAGCACTCGGCCGTCCATTAAAATCCAAACATCAGAAATGTTTCTTGCATATTTCACAAAGATGAAAGTGAAGAAGTGCAGTAAATAGTCAAGAACGTCAAGAATAGAGGATGAGCCAAGGTTTTTCTGGCACTTACCCCACTGCTGCTGGCAATCCAACCTGCTCCCACAAGCCTTCCCAACCAAGAGCTGTCGGTGTTGCGTCTTGCCTGAAGGCACCTTTTCCATAACCGCTCCAAAAGAAAATACCCATTTTATTATTAACAACTAGCTTAGTTTGGTTATTTATATTTTCCTTCTTAGTTTTCTCAAAAAAGTAAAAAAAAAAAAGCTGCGATGAGCTGATATTGTTCTCATCTAAATAACCATGGGATTGTACAGTAAGATGAGGATAAAGTTATTTTACTGCCTCACAGGGGTACTGTAAGAATTAAAAGCTCCTTCAGCAGTTTCACAGTTTAAGGCCAAATCCTGCTCTGTTGGATTAGATTAATTCCTACGATAGCTCAAATGAGAGCAGAAAATATATCTGTCTTTCGTAACCAACCATCTCAGCTTGGGCTGGGAACTGTAGAAATAAATTAATTTCCGTCTAATATAAAATTATTGCTAAAAATAATACTTCTTTTTTTTTTTAAGTTAAGGAAGACTTCTTGTCTTTCCCTAATGTTAAAAATATAAGGATTTTTACAGTTTATTATATTCTATTTTTATCTACATTATCAACCTACAATCTTTAAGGGGGTTATAGTACAAAGCAGGAGTAATACCTTACTCCTTAAATGTAAAGTGCACACATAAATCATCTAAATATAAGCCTTTCTAGTGGGTAAATGGAATCATCTCTCACACATCACAAAGGGTTCTTTATCAAGCAGCCTATAAAAAGGTATTTGGAACAAACTCTAATAAAGAGAATCCAAAGAAAACCAGTATATGATCAAGCTGAAACAATGATAAAATCCCACGTTTTCCCTGAATTCCACTAACCTGCTTAAATGATAGTGGTTGCTGCCAAAACTTTTTGAAAGTAGAATGTGCTTTATTTTTGTGTTAAAATAAATACACTCTAAATAATAAACTCCTAATATCCCTTTCTCCTTCGAGCCTGCTCTAGTTAGTCAGCATTATGGAAAAAAAGCAATGCAAGCCTGTTTTGTTGATATTTGAATATAGTTTTAAAGATAAAATGCATTTTTCTATTCAGAATTTAAGCAGATTTGGTGCTGTGGTAGGCGAGTGTCTCTCCTGCACCTCTAAGGGACTGTTCTTATTCTCTCTCATCATCTTGAAGCTTCTGGCCTTTTTAGAGTAGAATTGCTCCAGATCTTTCAGTTCCTTCCTCTGTTTTCATTGTGTTGCAATGGTCTTCTAGTGCCAGAATTTTGTTTTTGAAGTATAGGGTGGTCTACAGAGACCACCAAACCACGACCTGAGCAGCACGGAGTCTGCACCTATGGCAAATAATGGCTTGGGGCAAAGCTGCGTTGGCCTGTCACGTGGGGGTTGTGCTTACAAGAAGCCTTCTTGTGTGGGGGTAAATGGCTTTAAACTGAAAGAAGGGAGATTTATACTAGGCATAAGGAAGACATTTTTTACAATGAGGGTGGTGAGAGCCTGGCCCAGGTTGCCCAGAGAAGCTGTGGCTGCCCCATCCCTGGAGGGGTTCAAGGCTGGGTTGGAGGTGGCTTGGAGCAACCTGCTCTGGTGAGAGGTGTCCCTGCCCTGGGCAGGGGGATTGGAACTGGGTGGTCTTTAAAGGTCCCTTCCAACCCAAACCATTCTGTGTTTCTACGATCTGTGCCCTGCAGAGCCCGGGTTATGTGACAGCAAGAAGAGGTAACATCTACTTCAGCATAAGGAACGGGCTCTTTTTCAAAAGTAGGAGAAGCCCTAGGTACCATCAGCCTCGACCATTATATCCTTGATTATTTCCTTTCCATTCTTGCATCTTCTTAACATTATTCCCTACTACTTCATTATACAGTGACCAAAGGACCATCTCCCACCTTAATGTCAGTAGATGACAGCAGCTGTTGATTCCAGCTCTGTACAGAGGAGGATGGCCCTGCCTGCTGGCATTGCTGGGCATTTCCCCTCATCACTGGTGAAGTTTCTTGTCATCTCAACTGATATTTCTCTCTCTTTCCCGTGTGACTTTACATTAAGTCATTTAGGAATAATCTAAATGAAATTTAAATTTTAAGTTCTGCTTTCTTTTGAAAACCATATTATTTAGTGGACTGCAAAGGCTTCTGTCACCTTGGCAAATGTTATGGTTCTGGTAAAAAAACCCACAAACCTATCATTTTAGCAGATACTTGGGTTCCCTTATATCAAAATAGAAAATCTTTACTTAGCTGAGGGCAGCAGAACAACAGGCCAAATGTCGTGTGCTTTTCAAAACATCATCATGGAACCATTTTTTGCTTTTCTCCTCTGAAATACTTTTGTTATGAATGGATTGCTGCATAATAAAAAAAATATAGAGTTTTCATAATGACAGCAGGTCAGGATGGCCGAGCGGTCTAAGGCGCTGCGTTCAGGTCGCAGTCTCCCCTGGAGGCGTGGGTTCGAATCCCACTCCTGACAATTCCTTTGAGGGACATGATTTTGTGGTGGTCTTTGTAGTGTTGGGTTAATGGTTGGACTCGATGATCTTAAAGGTCTTTTCCAACATAAGTTGTTCTAGGATGATGGTTTAAACATAATTAATTCTCTTTCTTTTCAACATGCCCTGTCAGAATATGTAAATATTTCATTTAGAAGTAGGGTGTGCTCAACCTCCCAACGTAATGGTCTATGGAGGAGAAATAGAACTACACAGAGGAAAGGATCCACTGGCCAGGGCTGAGACCCTCCTCTGCTCTCCCACCATAGCACATGGGTGGAGAGATGCGTCCTGAGAAGCAACACCAGGCATTACGTCCAACTAAATTAGGTCCATTAAATCTACAGATCTCATTTATTTTAAATAGAACATGTACATAACAATACATTAGGGAGTCCAGAAAAGAATGATAATGTAGATTTATGCTTTTTATTTATATATGCTTTAATATTTCCTTAGGTTAGCATGGTTGAGTCAAAGAGAAATGTGGCACAAGGGCACCGAGGTAATAGTTTCACATATGAATGAAGGAACTTGTCCTTCTTGCTTAGCAATTTATATTCCTTCTGACCCCCTGCTACATTTTGCCAGTGTTGTAACCCAGTCTCTCTTTTATCACTTCCAAGATTTCCTGCCTGATTTCTCTCCTTGAGACCATAGACCTTTTCTGCTCTAAAGAGTGAAGAAAGAAATTAGGGCTAAATTTTTTAGACTCTGCTTTACTCAAATTTATTCATGTTTTCAAGGCAAGATAGTACTGCATGTGTGAGAGCAGCAGACTATTGAACGTTCAGGAAAGAGGCAATGTCAGCCAGCTGCTAACATTTTATAAACTAGAATAACTAGGAGTTATTCTGATCTGATCTTTTTGATGCACTTACCCCTTCAATGAAGAATTCTTGATTGAATGAACGCAATTCATTATTGAATGCAATTCACCTATTTTAGAAGGAAAGAAGGGAGATGAACCTGAAAGATGGTGGATCTTGATTATGGATCCAGGACTTCAAACAGTCCTTAAACAAAATACTGTTGACTTTGCTGACAACAGAACCGAGTTTATATCCCTCTTCATACGATGCAGCTAACGGTAACTTTGAGAGAGATGGATATAACCCAGCTGAAATGTCAGCCGTTAGCCCATGTTACCCCCTTGCACAGATGAACAGGATCTTTTGGAACACGCACACAAAGAAATCAACAAAAAAAGACACAACCTCAGCAAACAATAATTGGTTAAAGTGAATTGAATCCAGATCATAAGTGAAGCAAAAAATATATATAAAAAACCCCAAACCTGTTTTAAGATACAGGAGGATTATAACGCTTCTTTCTGACACAGCAGAGACTACTGAGCACTACTTTTTTAGAATCTAACAAATCCTTAGAGGAAAACAACAACAAACCCAACCAAGTCCAAGGTTGTTGTGTTATAACCCTCGGTGCAGAGTTACATGGTTCTGTTAGTACATATGCGCCATGCCTTTGGCAGGGCACCAGATGTTTGCCTCCAGCTGTATTTCGCTTTTGTACACACATTCTGAGCAACAACAAACCAAAAATTTAAAACGTGTTCAAAATAAAAATATTTTTGCAACGAGAAACAGCCTCAGCTACTGGACCCAGTAATTCTAAATGTCAGATTTCCATATCTGAGCATGTTTTTGTTTTTCAGTAAACAAGATTGGTAAAAGTAAACACTCTTGCCTACAAGCCCTGCCATAAATGTGATGTATTCTGTTATAATTCAAAGAAGCAACTAATATGACCTATTTAATCCTAAACAGGGAAAATCTCTCCAAGAGTTTTGATAGTTGTTCTCCAATCAATTAATGTGAAGTATAACAAATGTAAAAAAACATTCAGATCCTTTTTCATGTTTTACAAGTGACATGTTTTTCCACAGTTGCGAAGTGCTTCTTAACCAGTATCTAAGTCGTATCAATATGCTTCAAACAATGAGACAGAAAACTTGACATATTTGTAAATCAAATTTCCTCTATTTATCCAACAAGTAGGAGATAAAGTTGCATAAACACAGCTCTACTCGCCCTCCAGATGTTTCAGGGAAGCAGTTGACTATTTGCTCTTAATTTTGGTCCAAGATCACTTTGCATTGAATCAAAATGAAGCATTGCAAAATTTTTGACGTAGTTTGGCTATCTCCAAAGCCATATGAGTTTTATCAATTGAGGAAAAAAAAAAACCCTTCAAAAATATAAAAAGGATTGAAAAATACTATAAGTTTCAATTATCAAAATGTAGGTAATTAAAAGAAAAAAAAAATCCTTTGCAGGAATCAATTCTTTACAAATTTTAATGTATTTCCCATGTGATATGCAGACTATTAGGCTTGTAGATAACTTGTACTGTCTGAAATTATTTCACCATACACCTTCCAGGGGGATGGTAATATGAAGTACACTGAATAAATAACTTAAATGTGTCGTGTGCTCATTGCAAAACCACAGGTTCTGTCCTTAAGACAAGAAAAAGTCCTTAAAACTGTAATCTCAAATCAGTAATTTGTCATTATCTTGTAAAATTGAAATAAAGGTTACAAATGCTAATCTATTCTGTAATACTATGGGATTTACCTAGGGTATTCTAGATCCACTTTTTTTTTTTTTTTAATTAAAAATACACCAGAATTAAAAAAATGTAAGGAACATCAAAGAGAACTGTACAAGTATACCACTATGTAACAGTATGTATAAATACTTGGCAGTAAAGCTTCAGTAGAGAGTGATTTACAATGAAAAAGTTAATATTTAGTTTGACACAGAACGTTTGCAAGAGCAGATGTATCTTCTCCGGGTGCCATTCTCCCACCTCGCTGCGACTGGGCACGGCAGGGTCTTTTTTTGTCCCCCCTCAGTGCCTTTAACTCTCCCAGTCACTCCCGGGATGCTCGTTCCTAAGGGAAAGCCTCCCGTTGAACTGCGGGTACCGCCAGCCTTAACCTCCTTATTGGTGAATGTCCTCATGCCTGATGATTTTGTAAATTACCCAATAAAAAATATTGAAGATCAGAAAGGCTAAGGGGAAACAAGCTCTGGATATCGTGTCTATCTTCTTGGCCCGGTCAATGAATACCTTTCTCATCTCTTCAGGGCTTTTTGGTGCAGCTTGAGCAGGGTTGTTTGGCCCCTTTTGGGTCACTCCGTCTTTTGCTTGCAGACACGGGCTCACTCCGTAGGCTGTGAAACTAAACTGACTGTCCCTCATGTCATCGTCCTGTCGGGGAAAAAAAAAAGAAAAAAAAAAAAAAAGGAAGAAAAAAAGCAGAAGTTTGTTTAATTCACAGAAACCTTACCAGCTGCTAAATAGCAAGTATTTCACCGTTACCTCAGCGACTTCTTGAATCCACAGTTTGTGTGAACTGGTTGAAATTTCAGCCCTATCAGTGTCTGTCAGAAATATTGCAGCAGCTTTAACAAGCACGGAATTCTCCTATTTGTTTCTAGATTCTGTAATCTCTTTAGAGAATAAAGAAAGCTTGTTAAACTGGTGGTAATCAGGCACACAACTTCCAATTTGGTTTGATTTTCCCCATTTACAGTAAATATCCTCAGTTTTCAACTGGGCAAACTTCAAACTTTTAGAAAACAGTCCTTAACTCTGTATGTTGCTTAATGAAGTGGGATCCTGGCCTCGAGAGGTACTCATCATACAAACACTAATGATCTTCATGTTAGTTGTATTAGTGAGAATTCTGCCTATTTGGTTATCATATATTTAATTAATCTTATCTGTGTGCCTTATTTTGCTGTTCCCTGTGAATGTGTCAGATAAAGAGAAGAGCATGGAAAGTATCTTAGTTTAAAATGAAGTGAATGAAAGCTAAAGGCCGAATTTAAATACTGGCAAAGTCATTCTGAATTCAGGGAGCTATAAGAGAAAGTGCTTTTTAATCATGCGGCACAGAGACAAAAGTAGATGGTCTGAAGATAGATATATTTTTATAACCTGCATTTCAAGAATGAGTCTTCTGTCTGGAGACACATTTTGTACTTCATTTTGCCTGGTTATGGGTGTTCTCAAGTAGTGGAGGAGGTAAAAATGCAGGCAATGAGATGTAGACTGTGAAGCCAGGGCCGAATTTTGTTCTGAAATATATTCCAGCATATTCCTTCACTAAGTTTGCTACACAAGGATAATTGTGGGATTTTGATGGCATTTATAATTTTTTAAAATTTTATTCAGTATATTTATTTTCATGTCTAATTTAGCCTAGTTGCTTTAGGATTCTAGATTTTTATGAAGTATGACAAAGTATTATATATATGTTATTTTCTTAAATAAGTATTTTGGAAAATAATCTTCATAAGTATTACAAAAGAATTGAGCAGCAGTCACTTTTCCTTTTGTAAGAGAATTTTTTATATTTTGAAGCTCTTTCTAGCTTAAATTAAAATAAAATAATAAAAAAAATCATTTACCAAAGCAAATCAAATAGTAAGTGTTTCAGTTCAGTAATTCTGAAGCATTTTTGCTTTATTTAAACCTCTTACTTTGTACAAATGTAATTTCTCCATGAACACAGTTTAAATCCAAATTTCCAAATTTGTCATTTTGAAAATGCCTGTGATGTTTGGAAAATCTGAAAATGGTTTGGAATGGAGAATTAATTCTGAACACATTTAAAGTTCTGATTAAGTAGTACTTGCTGGAAGATCCATTGTTAATTACTTTGTTTACAAAAATTCCAATAATGTTTATTAACAGTATTAGTTGAAGAACAAATAATACAGAAGAATGCAGATGAATTGCTAAGTTCGAAGTGAACTGGTTAGCAATCACCATGAGCATCCAGCAGAGCTGTAGTTATCACTCAACTGCAATACTTTTTCAATTGTGTGAATTGAATAAACTTATAGAGTTCACTGAAACTACTGTGCTTCGAATCTGTGTTAGAATTCTCCTACGAAAACAAAAAATAAAGAAAAATTAACATAAAAGAAAAGGAGGAGGGAAAAGTCACTGACTGACTGCAGCATGGAAATGAGTAACAGAAATACAAAACGATGGGATCGTTATTTGATGACGTGATAAACAAAGATTTCTGCAATAGTGTTCCTCTCCTGTCAGAAAAGAGTGGGAAATAACATCTGCATAGTAGTGGTATTCCAGGAGAGTTGTGGTGTCGTATTCCCATTAATGGAAGTTACAGATGCACGGACTGTGAGAATTTACACTAAGCTTGCTCTTTAAACGCCTTCATACGTATAATTCAGGGTTTAAGTCTTTCCGTTCTTCTCCAGAAAATAACTCTGGAATGGGTTTGAATACTCGGGTCTCTGAGTATTTATTTGTTTGCTTGGAAATTGATGTGAAGGTCCTTCTAGGAGTCTGGCAGCTCTGTCTAGTGGATAGTGTCTCCATGAGCGTACGTGGGATGGTTTGATCTGCCAAGTCCAACCACTGTGCTGGGGCTATGGACATGTGGGAAAGGCCACCGCCTGGAGCACTATAACGTGCCAGGTACCACCATGCTTTTTTTTTTCTGGGCTACCTGCTGGAATATCCAAGATGTGGTTCTGGAAGTTTTCCAGCAGGTTCATAATGCAGAAGAATCATTGATTTGGCCTCAGGCTGATACTTGAGGGTGCTTGTTATACGGCAGGGAAGATGTAGGTACTCTAATTATTGATAGTAACTTTTGAGTGCTTTTTCGAGGGCATTTTTAGAAAATGTCAGTGACACCCCATTTGTTTTTATCACTGACTTGGCTACCGTCCCTCTTTGTGACTGGGAACATTTCTCATAACACGTGTCCGAGTCCACAGCTGTTGAAATCGCCTGATGGAAGTGCCCAGGTGAGAAGCTGGACAGTGAGTCTTCCTGGAAAAGTCCTGCATTTTGGTTGAATCTTTTTTTTTAAATACAATAAGAAAGCTTCGGTTTTGGTCTTTTGTGTATTTGTTCAGCGCATCATCACTAAAGAAAATTGAATGATTTCTTATTGATTTTTTAAAAATCTTTTTATGAATTAACTTTAGCTAAGGTTTGATATGAATGTGCTTTTCACACATATAGCTTTGGAGGGAATTTGCAACTTATTCTGAATACAGCTACGCAAAAATATTTTATCATCTCTATTTAAATTACTGTAATTAAAGAATGGATATAAATTTAGATAACAATTTATATTTAGAAATTTAAAATTCTTTGGAGGCCTAAAGGAAATAATTTCAATTAGTTTATTTTTGTATTAGTATTGTTCTATAAAATACTTAGCTATAAAGTATTAGAAAGGTGCCAGTTTTTGTGGCCCTGTGACTATCCTGTTTTCTGTCCATATATTTAATAATACATTTCTCTGGAGGAGTCATATGGGCAGAAAAGACCTCTGTAGCCTTTTGCCTGTAGGTTGGGGGATTGCTTTGAAGGCTTAATTGAAGTCTCGGCTTTGGATATTTGAACACTGTATTTTTTATTCATTTTTTTTTAATTTTTTTTTTTTTTTGGGTGAAGAAAAGTGTTATTGAATTGTTTTGGACTACAAACAGCTTGGTTTTAAAAGCTGATCTGGTAGCAACTGATTGCTCCTTGAACTGATGTTGCTGTTGCTTTGAAGTTGCAGAAAGTAAAATTTTAATACTGTATTTTAATCCAGATTTAAACAGATTAAAATGGATTACAAAATTAACAAGGCAGGTACCTTTATCCAGATTTCACGTCATCACATACAGGTAGCAATGAAGGTTTATGGAGTTCACAGGGGAAGACAATATTTCAGACAAAAGGACAGGGCCTCTGTTAATGGTTGGGTACCACATTATGACAAATGGGACATCTTCTTCATAGTTTACCCTTAAATTTGTACTGTAGATTTGAGGCAAACTCCCGTCTATAGGTCCTGTACATCTCAAGCCATTGCTATGCTGAAATGATTCACTGATTTCACCTCCATCAAGAACTCCCTCAAAATACTTTCATCAAAACGGGTGGGTTGACCAGAAAGAAAACAAAAGAAAAGAGGTGTGATTACCATTAAAGACAGTCTAGTTTGCATGTCTATTTTCCTCACTAAAGATACGGTGATCTTTAGCTTTTTGAAAATGGAATTAAAAGATTGACTATTCCTGAACACTAAGTATATTAAAAGCTGATCGGAAATCAGAGTGTTATTCAGTATATGTACACAGTTTATGTTTTTCCCCACAGAGTGTAAATGAAACTAAGAAAAAGCACCAATCACAGGTATGGTTCAGTATCCCCACAGGACTTATAATTTGCCAGTTCTGTCCTTTTCTCTTTCAAGACTGAAAAGACTATAATTATAAGTGAGTAATTAATATTAATTCATTCTGAGGGAACATTTCCTTCATATTAGTAATACAATATTTGGGAAATAGTTGTGTTCATTGGCCAGATTGCTTTCTCTGACAAAGCACTGTGGATCATATACTGGCTGCCAACTGAAGGCTCAAATTGGGAACCAAAATTCCTCTGTTCCCAGGGTTCGTTATGCCATTTATGTACTCATAAAGAAATGAGACCCTTTTCTAAAATCTCCTGTACCTATTGCAATGCCTATTGGGAAACAGCAATGAATAGGCTGCGTATTATGTTGCAGTAACAGTTTTTAGTTATAAATGTATTTAGAACACAATCCCAGACACTTTTTTTTTTTCTTTTTTTTGTTAATTCTCTGCAAATTGGATAGAGCCTCTGAAAAGAAATTTTCCTTTTGGTTATTTGGAATCACTGAGCGAGGTCCGTAGTTACAGCCATAAAAACGGTAGCCAGAGGGTGCAGTTATACCTAAGAATCGCCTTTGATGCTGCTGGTGCTGTTGTCTGGGAAGGGAGGCTGAGAATTGACTTGGTGAAGAAAGAGGCAGTGGCTATAGGTGAAAAAAGCATAAGGAAAATGGCAAGGAGAGATGAGCTTTGGATGCCAAAATATCTTAACAGATCTCTGTACATAAGTACATTCTGTATAACTGTTTTTCTATAAATCTCGGCAGCTGTCATTTTGTTCGCTACTCTCATTTACTGCAGGGGTTTTATCTGAGTTCAATCATATGCTTTTTAAGAGAGGGATTTCAGTTCTCGTGTGTTTTTAGTCAGCATTGATAAGGAAAACCCCACAGTTTTGATTATATTTACAAAAGATTCCAACCTTGGAAAAACTGCAAGTTTGTTTGAGGATATGTTTAGAGTTAAAAATGCAACGATTTGGACGAAGAGTCTGAAAAATACAGGAGGAGAGTCAGTAGGTGTGAATACAAGGTAAATTCCTACATTTAGCCAGGAATAACCAACTTCACAAACAGAAAGTGGAAACGGAATAGCTCTGCAGGAGCTCTGGAAAAAGACCTGGGAGTTATGGAAGGTCCCAATCTTGATATGGGTCAATACCAGGCTGTTGTTAAAAAGCCAAATGGCAAAGGAGGTTGGATAAACCCAAGGAAGCTGTGGCTGCCCCATCCCTGGAGGTGTTCAGGGCCAGGTTGGAGGGGGCTTGGAGCAACCTGGGCTGGTGGGAGGTGTCCCTGCCCAGGGCAGGGGGTGGCACTGGATGGCCTTTAAGGTCCCTTCCAACCCAAACCATTCTATGATTCTGTGATAAAAAAGTGTTTAACTTGTTTGATATGATCCTTCAGCTGCTCTCAACTGTTACTAGCTAAACTTCACGTTGCAAACATAGTTTTGAGGAACTAGGTGGACCTATGAGGAGAATTTCCAGAGAATAAGAATGAGCAGAAAAAACCAACAACCAAACCCCCAAAAAACTGTACCAACTGGGAATATTTAAAGAAAAGAAGACTGAATGGAAATGTGCAAATGGCTGCATAAAGGAATGAAGTAGTCTGTTCTCTGTGCCCCTTCTAAATCAGCCATGAGAGGCCAACAAATGTACAAGTAAAAAACTTTCTAAACCATTGGGATAGATTGCAGGAGAGTTTGTAGATTTTTTTTTATGGCTGGGATGAATTAGGTATAACTACTTGTGACTTAGGTCAGGAAAATGGATTCCCTGACCTTCCAAGGGCATTCTGGCACTGAAATTCAATCGTCTGACTGTCGCTAGTGTTGCTTGGTAAAAGTAAATATTTCTTGCAACAAGCATGTCTTTTTAATTACAAAGAAAACAGACTTTGGAAATTCTTCAGCTGCCCTATTGCAATTAGATATTATTCATACGTGTTCTCTTCTGTCAACATACATAAACATTTCCAAAACCATTTATTTTTGGACTTTTGCAACAGAGTCAAATTGCTAGGAATTTAGCTGCACCCTTGCAGATAAAATACCAGTGCCAAAACATTCTGTATTCGATGGTTGGAATTCACCTGGTAGAAAAGCCTAATCCTAGTAAAATGTTCCAAGAATGGTAAGCACATAAGGTGAAAAAGTCTAATAAGTTACCCTAACTGCTCTAGTTTTCTGATCCATTTGGATGTAAATACTGAATAAAATAGCAATGTTCATTTTGAAAAGAAATAGGATTTAATGCTCAAGGAAGCCGCTGAAGTTTATTTTAAATGCAGCCTTTTAACCTAACTTCTTTTCATGTCTTTTGACTTTGTGGTCAAATGTACATTTCTTTATCCATGCTAGTTTTAAAAGTTAATACAATTTAATTCCTGAGAGCCAGTGGCTGTTTGACCCAGACCGATGGGATAATAACAGATACAGAACTTTATAATCATGGGCTGTAGTAAATGACTTTGGAAAGGACAAAAGAGGAAGGAAACACAGGTTAATTTGACTTAGGATCCCAGAGCCTACATTTCATGCTAGAAATTGTGGTGAATAAATAATAACATTTGTGGTGAGGAAGGCTAGTTATTAACTGCTTTCTTTACTCCGTAAGGTATCATTTATTATTTGTAGACCGGAGGGTTTAGAATGCAATCCAATTTTTTTTGAGATAAAATCTTTGTGTTGTAATGTTTCAAGTTCCAGTATACTTGTTGGGCAAGGAATGGTTTAATAAAACACTGAGAAAAAAAAAAAGGCAATTAGCTGAGCTGTCTCTAGGGCTTGAGAAGGTGTATTCTCAAAAGTTAACTCTGGCAAGGAGCTCTAGGTCTACATAGAACTGGAGTCAGTCAGGAAATGCACAGTTAATCTTTTCAGCCAAATTTCTATTTGTCAAAATCATAACCTCGTAATGGAACAAAGCAGTTTTTGGTGATTTTATGCTGAGAAACCTGTCTCATGGTGAACCACGCAGCTACAGGGAGGATGGGAAAGCCAAATATCCGTGAATATAGTCAATACCCTCCCCTGGGTATGTTATGAAGAAATACATTGAAATGCAGTCTTCATCCTTCAGAATCTAAGGGGAGTACTTGGCACTTTACTATAGACCCAGGAGCCTTGAATCCTCGAATTTTATGAGAACCTGGCAGACAACCTACCTGAAGCTGGGAGACTGTCTAATAAAGTGTAAAATTAGGATAAGAAATTAAAAAATACCACGAGGTCAAGCACTGACCCAGGAAAACAATTAAGTTAGTGAGACTTCATGTGCCTGGTTTTTTGTGAGCTTCTCTGTAAGAGGTCCCTGCTCATGGCATGGAGGGGTTTGGACCTTTAAAGGTCCCTTTCAACCCAAACTGGTCTATGATTCTATGATTTTCTTAGAACTGCTTTGTATATTGTAGATCCTTCCCCACGGACCTCTAAGGTGAAATCTGACTGGTTGTGATTGCTGAAGAAGTATCTCTGGTGAGCTTGAAGTCTGGCTAAGATGGGGCTGGAAAGAGATTTGGTTTGATTTTTTGGAGGGAATGGGATATTACCTGCCAGTTTCCAACCCTGTGATTATAATAATTGATGTGTATTTAAGGAAGTGAAAAGACATCACTAAAATTGAATATGAGAAATTTGGCTGAGATCCAGAAGACACTATAATACATGGTGAAAAAAAGGAATGGACTAAAAGTATAGTCACATAATGCATGTCTCACCACAGCTGTGTTTGATACAGGAGTCATTTGTTGTGGCTCACTTGCCCCCTGTGCAATAATCCATCCCAGCCCATTCCTCCCATTCCAAACCTTTAAGCAGCTTTCAGAGAGCTGTCGTATTTCAAAAACAACCCCCCATCACAAAAATGTGTCTCAGAAGGTGTTTTTTCTGCTACTGTCAGTGAAAGGGAAAAAGCAGGTTTTTCACTGGGATAAAAGTTGAAATCAGGTACGCACAGCCTGAACTGAGCTACCAAATTGCACTAGGGGAGGTTTAGGATGGATATTAGGAAAAAATTATTCACAGAGAGGGTTGTCAAGCCTTGGAAGATGCTACCCAGGGCAGTGCTGGAGTCACCATCCCTGGAGGTATTTAAAAGCCAGGCAGACGTGGTGCTGAGGGACATGGGTTAGGGGTGGTTTGGGCAGTGTTGGGTTGATGGTTGGATTTGATGATCTGAAAAGTCCCTTCCAACCTCAACAGTTCTATGATTCTATGATCCTCCAGGCTACAGTGCATGGGTTTCTTTCTGCACCAAAAGAAGCCTCAGAATTGACACACAGGAACACCAAATGTATGAAAATGTCATTTTCAGTTGAGTGTCCAATATTTTTTTTGATGTGGAGTCTTTCTAGAGGCTGCTTGGCTAGGCTTTGCAGCACTACAGATTTTCAGTATCCTCTAAGTAAAAGGGAATCAACCTGTAAAACATCTTCCCCTTGTGATGTAAGCAATAAATTGGGGTCATTCTTCAGGAATGAAGGATGCCTGAACTGAGTCATGTTGCTATGGTCAGACTTTCATCTCGGGTAATATTCTGGAGAGTGACTGAAAGCCAGTGCAAAGGCTCTGCGTGGCATCACTGGTGGGTGCTCACTTAAATCAGAAGTTGGAGTTACATATTGTTGTATGAAATGTTGCTTATTGCTTGATTTAACTGCAAACTTCAGAATTCAAACCTGTAGCCTCAGCTGTTTGAGTCTGCACATTGGTAAGGACTTATTTTACCCTAGTCTAGATAGCTTCAGCTTTAAAATAAATATTAATAACTGTTGCTGTATTAAAGTTTCTTACTAGTCATATGAACAATTTACACTAAATTAACATGACAGAAGAAAAAACCCACCACTTCACAGCTTTTAAAGTAAAATGTTCTTCCACCAATAATTTTAATTGAAAAAGTATTTTTTTTGTAGTAAAAATATTTACATTCAACACAGCTGTTAAGGCTTTGAACTGAATATTAGAATGAAATTAAGGAACATTATTTGTTGAATCTCAGTGCAGTACAAACTGCTGCGAGTGCCAGCGACATTCGTCCACTGAGGTATAATCTGCCTCCTCTAACAGAGTGAAATTCGTGCTTGTGCAGATGGCTCCCACATGGCCCCTGCCTCATTTAAATCCCTCTTAATCCCTCTTTCCAGAATTCAAGTTGGATTTATGCAGTATACAGTCCTTGTGGTGACCCTCTGCCTGTAGTGAATTTCATTCCCTGCTGCCATTTTATTTATATTTAAGCTGCGGTGTGTTTACCAAATTAACCCTATATCCTGGCATAAATTAATCTCAGGCTCTTTCAGATTCGTGAATACTATTACTTTTACCTTGCTCTTCTTCCTCTTGCGGCGGAATCGCAGCAGTTCTTTATGCTGCCTGGACACAAAGTTTACAGCCGCGTACTCCAAGAGCGCAGAGAATACGAAGAGCAGACACACGGCCATCCAGATGTCAATGGCTTTGACGTATGAGACCTACAGAGAGAACAGAGCAGAAAACTAAATATTTTAAAACCACAGATGTGAACTTTAGTATTTCACGTCAGGAGGAAGTGCATTAATATCTCCACAGCCTAAAGCTACTTTTATCAAACAAAACTTAACATGAAGACTAGGTAATAAGAGGGAAAACAATTAAATTTACAAGTGTTAAATATTATTTTAAAAAATGTAGTCTTTCACAAAATGCGTTTACTGTTTATGTCATGAACAATTCCTCATGGTCTACTGTGTATTTTATCTACGAACAAAATAATCCACAAGAAGCACAAGCTCTTCCTTTCCGTGTCTCACTGAGATCTGTGAATGGTACTAAGGAATCAGAGGATACCTTATACTGGGACCAGTGGGAATTCCTGTATTAGAATGGATCTGATTCAAAGTTCCTGGAATAGAAATTAGGTAGAGGAAGGGAGATAGATGGAGAACCCTGATATGTTCATTCTCTGCTAATATAGGCGTGGTAAATCAGAGATATAAATTCACATTGGTCCCTGCAGTTTTGACACAGTGGAAGTACTGAAAATCAATTGCAGAGTAGATGAACTGTAATTGATTTATTATCTATTTATTGCCCAGTTCAGCTGCGGGACATAACCTGGACTAGGCAAGTAGCCTTCTCGTATAAATCAACATAGCTCTGTTCAGGCCTCAAAAATGTGGCAAATCCCATCTGTAGCTCTCCTTGGTAACCTCTTACATTCTTGCTTTTCTGAGTGTTTATCACATTCCATTTTCTTACCTGTTGATGTTACATTTGGCTGCATTCGGATCCATATACCTGAAGTGAAGGCACACTCACCTCTCTTTTACTTATCTCTCTTACTTGAAAATTAATAAATTAGCCAACTTCAAAATACCATATTAAAACTAATACAGAAGTGGACTTTGTGTATTTTTATCGTATACATTTTATTTCTATTAACTGCAATGGCACATGAAGTTGGTCAAGAAATAACCCTTAAAATGGAAAAGAAGTACTTTAAAGTAATAACAAGTCAGAAAGCTTAAATAGTTAATCATAGAAATATGCCTTAAGCTGTTTGCATTGTGTAGTGAACCATTTTTTATACAACAGTTTGGAGCTATTTAGCTTCATATTTTTCTACATTTTAATATAAATGCGTTTGTAACTTGTGAGTTAATTCATCGCATAGGCAGGTCTGGGAAGAGGAATATCATTGAGAACGGGTTGGAATCTATGACTTTTAGAAATTCAGTTATATCTGCTGGAGCGACATCAGCTACTGGGATGCGGAAGAGTATGAACCAGTCGATTACTGAGCAGCATTTATGTGGTACTGAATAACACTGCTTTCATCACTAGCTGAGCTTTGTGGAATTTAGTAGATATGGGATTGACTAAATAATTGAGAAGGAGAGAAATAGAATATATTTGATTGGTGACTCAAAACCCCCCCCCATATTTCAAAGTTATTTACCTCCTTTAGAAGATGCTTAAATGCTAAAAATTAAAACATAGTATGAGGTTGACTGAAGGTGTGTGTTTGTCAAACAGCATTATGACTTCGTACTAATGTGGCAGAAGCAGAGGAAATGGTGCCTACCTTTGGAAGAGACGCTCGTGAACCTGAGCTCTGGGTTGTCATGGTCAGTACCGTGGTTATCCCCAGAGCCACCCTGGCGGGAGCTGCGTCCATATTGATCCAGAATGACACCCAGGAGAGGATGACGATCAAGAGACTAGGTATGTACATCTGGATGAGATAGTAACCCATCTGCCTCTCAAGGTGAAATCGGACTTCAATACACGTAAACTTTCCTTTTGATAACAAAAAAGAGATATTCAAGGGAAATAGATTTCGAATCTGTCAAACGTATTTGTTATCTAATGAAAGATGAATGGTTTGATTTCTCTTCAGTGATTTTTGATATAAACAGTGGCCATTATAGCAGGATTATCTACTGGAAAGAAAGCAGACCAAAAACCTGAAGATTTAAGAATTCAATAAGCTCTGGACTACTTCTTTCCTTATAAAAACAAAGAGATGACCGAAACACAAATCCTTATGACACGGGAGAGTTCCTCTGTGTGGTCACACTTGTTATGCTCCTTATTGTTTGGAAATACTGCAGAAGAGGCTTGCTCTTCCATTGCATAAAATCTCCTTTACCTTTTCGTTCAATTTTAAGCTTAATTTTTTTTTTTTTTTAATCCAATGAATTTGGGAAAAATATAGCAAGATCAGTGTGGGTTATCAGTAGGAGATTCTGATACATGTCTCCCTTTATCCCCATTCAGACTGTTCCAACTCAAACAGAAATCGAGGACTTGAGATTAGGCAACGTTAGGAAGCTGAATAAATGGCCTAATTTTTCCAGATATTGAACATCAACCAACCTCCACTAATTTAACTAAACCAGAAAAAAAATCCGTTGTTTGCTCATAGAAATGCCATAAAACCACTTTTTTTTTGCTTTTTTTCTTGTCCGGATCGGTGTTTTTATCCTCTAAAGTGTAGATAATTTCACAGATCTT
Organism: Arenaria interpres; assembly: GCA_013399435.1. Classification (NCBI taxonomy): domain Eukaryota; kingdom Metazoa; phylum Chordata; class Aves; order Charadriiformes; family Scolopacidae; genus Arenaria; species Arenaria interpres. The sequence goes on from VXAK01026192.1 coordinate 36,775, forward strand.
GCCCTGGTCTCATTAGATTTTCTAATTCTGCTCGATGCTCATATTAGTCACATATGGATGGTGCTGAAGGCAATGCTCTGACTATAAATAGTGGATACTCGAAACTGTTTCTCACAGCAAGAAATATACAGATTTCTTCCTTATTTGAATGAAAGCATTTCCTAATCCTAAATGTAACTGTGTAGCTGTTTATTTCTTAAGTGGTATGAAGTTTTTTTGGTTATCTTTTCAAGCAGTTTTGATAGATATTTTGCTAATCCATTTTTATTTGCCAAAATGCCATTTTATAGCAAATTGTTCCACATCAATACTGCTATAATATTTATCATATTAGCAAAATTTATGTAATGGACTTATTAATGAGATTATAATATACTAATTTAATGTATTGTGTATTATGCTGTGACAATAGTGTTAGGGATACAGAAATGAAATCCAGATAAAGTTGAACAGTAATGTTTTTATTCCAGGCATATTATGTGCTTGGAAATATCTTCTGAACTTCATTATTTTCATTTTAGTTAACAGGCCATTAGTTCTTTCTATGATGACATATTGAATGTGATTGTATAAAATTTGTATTCTACTGAGGAACTAAAAAAAAGCATATTTTGGAAGACGGTAGTTATGATGTTCAGTTTTAAAATGCCATGCTGTATCTCAGGAGTTTTGTATCTGCCGGCTCAGTTATTAGTTCCGTTCCTAATTGCCGGTGTTTGCCGAATCCTATCTACACTCCTGAAATCTGTGTCCCAAATCCTGGCTCAGCCATCTGCTGCCCCAGCTTCGAAACTGATTTCTGCTTCAATCGAGGAATTAAGTCCTGGTTTAGCAAAGTGAATGGGAATTTTGATGTTTCCTTCAGATTTTTCCCCCACGTTTCTCTTCCAGGATCTTTAAAAGGATATTTGCATGAATCATTCTTTCACTTAGCGCACCCCATGTAACTAGAAGTTCTGCTCTGACTGGCCTTTGTCAAAATCATATGCTTATTTCAAGCTGGTCCTTACTCTGAATATTTCTTTTTTTGTGACATTTGTGTGTAAGTTCAGCATCCATGGACCGCAGCGGTCTCTCTCACCCACCACAGTAAATCCTGGTGGGTAGGGAGTGACAGAAATGCATCGACCCAATCTATGTCTCTTGCAAAGCCATTTTATTTGGCACCACATCAGCAAGAAGTACAGTTCAACATGCAAGGTTTTCTTCTTATAGGGTCCTATATTCTTCTTTCAAAACAAATTAGGAAGGATAATATGCATATGCATAACTGAAGTGTCAATAAACATTAGCTATTGCTTGTACATTGTTTTTTTCTCCAGAGAAAGGTGGGATGAGAGCTCCAAGTCTCTCTCCTGAGTACTCAGGTAGGCTTGAATTATACAGAGACCTCAGGTCAAAAATACTGTGGTCCTAAACAAGGAGCAATAAATAATATATTAGCTCTGATGTGGGTTATTGTTATGTAGTTGCAAGTTTGGCAGGTTTGTCCGATCTAAGGCGAAGAGAGGAATCACCGTGGGCAACAGAATCCTGAAGAAAGGAAAGAGGTTCTGAATGGAAGGAGAGCAACTGGAATATGTTGTTACCACAGAAAAGGAGAGAAGAGGGATGGGATTATGAAGAGGCCAGGACTAGGACTGAGTGATACATTAGAGGAATTATAGCGAATAATTTTTGTGCTTGGTTTTTGTATTTTTGTAAACTTCACTGGCTGATGGTGGCCACCCAGGCAGTCACTGCTCTCTGTTACTGCTCTGCTGGCTCTTGGCTTTCTCGCTGGTGGAAGGCAGCAGAGGAGGAAGGCAGCAGCTGGAGGTCATCCTCGGCAGTGGGCTGAGTGTGGAAGGGTTGATGGTAGCTTTTGCCCCTCCTGGCTGAGATCAGAACCACCTGTATAAACTTGGCTAATGAAGCAGAATGGAAAAAAAAAGCATTTATAATAGCAGGTGGGAATCTCAGCTTGGAGGCAGCCAGCAGAGGTGGTGTGGTTGTTTTTCAGCTGAGACCGGTGTCCAGCTCTTGTTCCTCTTCCTCCATTCCACTTTGAATCCCTAGCCAGGTTGGCTGTAGATTAATCTATTTGACTGGATGCTTGAATGGATCAGAAGAGACATGCCTGTGAAGCCATCTCGGTTGGGGGGGAGACAGACAAGCAGCTAAGAGCATCCCTCTCATAATTAATTTGTGGTACGTGAAAGGTAAGATGTTGTTTGCTCTGATACACGCTGTAAATCTCATGGAGAGGGTCTGGGAGGAGGATGTGAAAATTTTGTGGTTTTGCTGAGGTTGATTAACAAATTAAAGCATGATACTAGTTTCAGGCCAGAGCTAAATATAGATGTGTGTACAATCCATAGTGGATGACTTCTGTAGTGAAAAAGAAAGCAGCTATTGAGACTTTCCTAAAGGATAAGCATTTTCTCCTGGAACAGGGGGAATGTTCTTTGTGTTTATAGGTCTGGCCTAAGCAGGAATTCAAGTGGGATAAAGGCCACCACTTATGCTGTACCTATGTATAAGAAGTGAACTGGTATATATACGTGTGATGACACATTTTTCTCTCTTACACGTGTTCTTTGGTAACATGCTGAGATCTACTGGGTTGGCATGATTTCCATCCAATATCCACACTGAAACCACTATTATAGTGGAAAACAGTAGATTCCAGTCATTCTGTATGACTTTCTTTCCCCCAGGAAGGGTAAGTGGCTTTTCTTGTGAGTCAGTGTCTAGGTCACATATTCTTTTTTTTGGTTGTTGCTATTGTGGCCAACTGTGAGTAACCCCATCCCTGGAGATGTCTAAGGCCAGGTGGGATTGGGCTTTGAGCAGTCTGCTCTGGTGGACCTGTAGTAGACTACAGAATTCTGTTTTATTTACCAGCAACAAACAGGTACCCCAAGGGCAAGAGTATTGCTGGTTACGGAGCTTTGCTAACAGAGCCCCGGGGCAATCGAACTCGGGCAATCTCCTCTGGCACTGCATTTTTCTATTTGAAAAACTGCCAGAGCCGCAGGTTTAACATGAGATTAAGCACTGAGAGACAGGAGAAAGGGAGAGTGAAACTTCTTCAGGGGCTGGGATATGCTTGGCCTAAATGGCTGACTTTAGATCCCTTAATGCAATGCAGAGCTTCTCCCATTTCTCTGTCTTCTGGAAATCCCTTTCTTAAGAAGCTTAATTCCTCTACTTCTCCTAAAGATCCTAAGTGCTCCAGCTCAATCTGAGTTTATAACTTGTGCTAGGGTATTTATTTCTAGGTGCTATTCCGAACTTCTGCAGTGTTTATCATTTTTAGACTTGTAAAAATCCCAGTTCCTCATTTTGTGTGGAAAAGATATTGGGAAAGCCAGCTGAGATGCTTTTCTCTATAGTGGGAAAAGTAAAGACAGTTCTCTCTTCTAAAAGCAAAAGTTTTAGACTCTTCTACAGCAAAACAATAGGTGGACTCAAGAAAAGGATTTTGCGTGGATTGATGCAATGTGACTACTGCACTTTATGTCTTTCGCTGTTTTCTAGTGATTAATACTTTGAATTTGCAAGTTCTCACTTAATAGTCGCCATTGTAATGCTTTGAATATTTTTGTCTGCTCTCTTGGTATGAAGGAAAAAAGGACCAATATTTTACTCAGACAAACTGGATTAATGAAAAAAGGCTCAAAGCCTCAAATAGAAAGCTTCTTATTTTTAAAGTACTTTGAAATAAATTTTCTGAGGAAAATTTTATGTTCTAACTGAAATAATTTTGTTGAACACATAGTCTCAGAATGAAATAAAACTGTATTTCCATAAGAGGGGTGACATAGACCACCAGCACTTTCCTCCTGCCTTCTGTTACCTGCTTTCTTTCTGCTGTGTCTGCTAAAATGAGGCTACAATTAACCTCTCTGGGTGGAAAAAGTACAGGGTGTTACGTATCAGGCTGCAATTGTAATGGCAGGTAATTTTCACAGAGAGCATGAAGGAGAATGAAGTATATAAACTGACTTTTCCATGAGGCGGTGCTGCTCCTTCTACTTTCTCTCCTGTTTATGGGTCGTTATCAGAATCACCACTAGGCAAGCTGTCTCACCGAGTTTATATTGCTCAGTAAAAAGACTCCCTTTCTATTCCTCCCAGAATGTTACACAGTCATTTCAGAGTCATTCTGCTTTACTTATTACTGAAACGTTGTTAAATAGTATCTGTCCTTAGGCCTTCCCATTATAAAATTTCTTAAAAAACCAAGATAACATAAATTATGTGTGTGTCCCAAGCTGGTTATTTCAAGAGTTTGTCTATAAAATTGATTCCATATAAGTAAAGTTAGCTGAAATTATCTTCATACCTCTCTAAGAAGGAGACAGGGTAATAAAAAATCACTTGGTAAGTGCAGTCTCCAGATGCTTTTTGAAATTTGCACTGAGATATAAGTTGCAATTTTGAGTATGTTTTGCAAATTGAGTATATTTTGCTTGTGATATGAAAACCTAATCAGGTGTTACACTGAATTAGCAAGGCCAGGGAGGGGAGAAGTGAAAACTGAGGAGGATCTGATAGCAACAGAAATAGCAAGGATGTGTAATGGCTCTACTTACGGGACAGCTGGTGAACTTCTGATTCAATGGATCTTAAAGGCAGAATGTTTAAATTTTGATAAATGCAGGAGCGACCATTGAGGTCTCTTCTTCTGCAGAGAAAAACACACTGTTGGAGTCAGGCACTGCTATTCTCTGTGTCTTGGGATGGTCAAGTTCTCAGCCACTTGCAGACTTAGTTTTTCAAAGTGTTTATAATTGCTCCTTTTTCAGTGAAAGAATGAGCAGCTTCAGAGATTTCACACCCATAGAACACTTACTGGATAGAAAGTACAAACTTCCTCTTCTGAGAAGTGATCTATGAAAAAATCCATGCTGTAGTCTCAAAAGAGTTGTTTAGGTGTTTCTCAAAACAAGGAGCAGTTTGAGTTGTTGTCAGCAGAGGAAGGCATCAAAGTTATGTCTCCTGATGTCTATCTCGTTGGCAGCAAAATGGCCCAATATAAGGCATTAAGCCAGTTGAAGTTGGGACCGAGAAGGGGTTCAATCTATAGGTTGTTAAGCAATTTATTTGACCTTAGGGGGGAACCAAAGGGATCACGAGAAAAGATTGTATGGGATGGATGTGTCAGGAGGTCAATTGGGAATGTGGAGTTAAGGAAGGGGGCTGTTCATCGAGATCACAGATTTACTCTATTAAGGATACAGAGTTATCTGAAATGGTCCCTTACAGAACCTGTTGATCCTGGTGGAGTGTGTACCAGCCATAGCTCTGCTGCTTCCAGGACCACTACGTCCAATGCTTTGAGCCAAACCCCATCAATCAACATAAGGCAGTTCTGAGCAGCATCATTCAAGTGCAGATTTTTCATGGTGCAGGGGTAACGCCAAGATGCAGAGTATGTCTCTTTGTGCCTGCTAGACTGTTATTACATATAAATTCATACTATCGTATACTGGGCTTTTTTGCAGCTGTGGTTGAAATTACCTGTGCTTGAAACCAAAATTGAGTGTTGCGCAAAAGCCCAGGGGAGCGATGATGTGACAGAGGGAGTGAGTGAGGATGCGGTAAAGCAAGACCATCCTTGTAATGGGACTGGTTCAGGTATTGAGATTTTTTTTTTCTGGTTGTTATGAGTCTACTTCACTTCCCAAATTTGTCACTGAGGATACGCCAGTGGATGCAAAAACACAAAAATGATCAGAGATGTTGTTGCGTCATCTCAGAGCACAAGACTTGATGAGCCATTATGCTGTGCGGCTGCTGGAGCTGTGATGTCCCTATATTTAGAAGCAGTTTGTTTTTCAAGCTGTGGTTACAGAGATCCATTTTCAATTGGGCATGAAACACCGATGAGACACGCACTGACGAGTTTCCGCATACTGTCCTGAAGCTTCGCGTTAATTTTTATTTCACTGGCTGACTTTTGAGGTTTTTCTTCTGTTTTACAGGGTGTCTCAGAAAAGCTTTCCATCCCGTGTTGTGACTGAATTTAAATTGAAAACTCTTTTTCTCCTCTTTGGTCAGTTATTGCAGACCAGCTGCAGTTTACCATTTTTAAAGAATCCTTTTAATCTAATGCATCACAAGCCAGAGAAATAGTCTTTATTTCTAGTTTTGAAAAGTTACTTTTCTTTCTTGTGGAGTACCATATAGGGTATCTGTCTACAGTATCCCATTCCAGGAGCCTTAAGAAAGCGCATCACTAGTCATATACCACATACCTGACATAAACTGGTCACATAATGGAGGTAAAGAAGCTCTTAGTTGTTGTTGTCTTTTAATATAGTGTTTGGGGTTTTTTAGACTACACGTGGTAGTCAGTAATTCTGGCTGTAACAGAGAAATAAAAGGCAATCCCACCCTCCTAGAAACCAAACCAAACTATGTAAGTAACGTTAACCTCCCCCCTTTTCAAATAATCCCAGAGATAATGTATTAAATATCACAGTTTTATCAAGGCTTCAACTCAGGAAGGCCATGTCTACTTTGGACACCCGGCCATTGCACATGAAGGATGCTTTTGGTTCATTTTCATTGCCCCTTCCCTGTAAGAGCCAGGGCAGGGAGAGCTGCCCTGCACCCCCTGTGCCCCCTTTCTGGGCTGAGCCAGGCCATGTCAGTGCCCAGCACATGGACCTTTGCATGTCAGTGGTGCTTCAGACCCCACAGTGTAGACGTGGTCATGGCACCCGCTGTGAAAATAAAACTCTGGACTAAATTGCTTCTGAATTATTTCAACTATTATTTCTGAAGTTTATTGAAATAGGAGTTTGTTTGGCCTTCAGGTAATTTTGTTTCATTGTGTCAGTAATTTAAGACTGCATTATCATAGAATGCTTTGGGTTGGAAGGGACCTTACAGCCCCCCCAGTGCCAGCCCCTGCCCTGGGCAGGGACACCTCCCACCAGAGCAGGTTGCTCCAAGCCCCCTCCAACCTGGCCTTGAACCCCTCCAGGGATGGGGCAGCCACAGCTTCTCTGGGCAACCTGGGCCAGGCTCTCACCACCCTCACAGCAAAGAAGTTCTTCCCCACATCTCAGCTCCATCTCCCCTCTTTCAGTGTCAAACCCTTCCCTCTCGTCCTGTGGCTCCTCTCCCTGATAAAGAGTCCCTCCCCAGCTTTCCTGTAGGCCCCCTGTGCATTATCCTGCAGAACACATCTCTAAGTTTTAATCTCCTTGTGAATTCAGTGAGAATATTTAAAAAAAAAACCCAAACAACTCTCCAAAAAACCAGTAAATGTTAAATGCCTTTCCAGTTTTAATCACTAATATGCTTTCCTACCTGTGTTGTAGTGCTTGGTGCAGTAACATAAATCCTTTTCTTCTTTCAACAGAAACTGTGGCAGAGTGAGACCTTCTGCTACTTGAACTGCTCCCTTTTCTTGCCATTCAAAAATGAGATCGTTCATTGTGTATCCAACTAAAAAAAGAAAAACAACAACAAACTTAAATAAGCTCTAAGTCAGCTGCAAACTTTGAAAAACAGGAGCATAACAAGCAGTGATGACTGAAGTAAATGTTATAAAAAGGAGATAATACAGGGGGTCTTCTTGTGCCTGTTAGTCACAAAGTGTTATATGCCATTCGATACCATACTGAACTAGACAGTCACATCCTCTGTGAAATCTTAATAGTCTAGTCTATTAGTGGAACTAACAAAAGCATCAAAATGAGTTAAACATCCAATTCTTTGGGGGCTTGGGAAAATTTTACCCTCTCTAGCCCGTGGAGGATGAAATAGGCCCTTCACGCTTGGATCTCTTTCTCCTTTAATTTGAGCTGAAATGGTGGTTTGTCAAAGCTATGTTTGTGTCAATCTGAATTGTTAAGTGCAAATTCTGCAAAGAGAACAATGAATGAAAATTTGTGCAGGAGTGAGGTATTAGTTGAATTGAAAAAATACTGGTCTCTGAAGCTGGTACAGAGCAAGGGAAAGCAATGGATTGAGATAATCTCATATTAGCTGATTGTGATGTATTATGAAACTAAAAGGTGTTCAGTTTTAATATTCAGAGTTGTGCACATATCCATACCTCATACGTGTGTGTATAAGATTAAATACAACAGCAAAAGCAGTAGCAGAAATACTAGTCAAGGGCCAGACTTTGTAAAGGGCAAGTGTTTTTTTCCTTTTTTTCTATTTTCATCTCTCGGCTGAATATTTGCACAGGGGATCCTTGGGGAAAATAGCTCTAATTCCTCTGAATATGCGATATATTAACTTTCCAGTATATCCCTGGCATTTTAATCAATTTATTCAGAAAAAAAATATATATTCTCTGGTTATGACAACTGAAAAAAAACCCCACCCCATACCAAGCTTTCTGTTTCATTAAGGCTTTCTCAAGATTTAGTATATTTGGGCAAAGTGAGATTTTTAGATCGAAATCTAAAACTAGATAGCTTCTATTGTTGTAATAGTTTGAACGACAAGGGTACAATTGAGTGGTATATAATAGCTTGAACCAGAAGGTGTAATTTTTACATCTAGATTAAGCAGCTTTCATTCATCTATTTTGCTGCTTTACAATATTTCCTCCCTGCTTTAGTCCGATGCTAATGAGCTGTTGAGGATAACCTGCTGATAACTGGAAATATCTTTTAACCTTTCAGCAAGAAATCACTGTTCAAAAGAAATTGTTCAGAACTTTCTCAGATGTCTGCCTGCCTGCAAATACTGAAATGTTGAGTTCCAGTGAAGGAAATAACCTCTCTGGTGTGTGGGCATATATATGAATATACCCCTGGTATATTCAATGGCTAAATTGCTCTTGGAATACATCTATAAATGCTGTTCGGTCCTAATGCCCTGATTTGCTGGCCTCAAATCCAAGATAAACTTAATCTATTCTGGTCTGTCTGTGTTGAATGAACTTAAAAACTAAGAATTGGTGTTTATAACTTTGAAACTGTTTTCAACGCCTCTCTTTGCTTCTGGTTTCTTGATGTTTCTTTGGGGGAATCCCTTCACACAAGGTATTCATGGGCACTCAGGGTGACTGTTGCTTTACTTTGGTATTTTGTTGGGGCTGGATGAACATGCTAAAAATGAGACCATACCATTTCAAATAAGTATTGAATTAAGATTAAACATTACTCAAGTCATTATATATATATACACATATTATATATATAAATTGTGCAAGGAAACACTTATTTTTCTGTCTTATTGCATACATGACATTCGATGAACACAGTCTTAAAATTCACTATTAAATGCCATAAACTAGGAAAAATCAAAAGTATAACTCTTGTCAAACTTTACATGAATCCAGACAAAAAGCAGTTGTGTGTAAAGCAGATTATCACTCGAAGCATGTAGGTTATGGCCAGAAGTGATATCCCCCGAGTAAAACTCATTGAACTGACAAGAAACAACTGCTGTGTCAAAATGTATTTCACTAAATCAGATTCATTCATCTCTAATGCCTGCTTTTAATTTTGATTATCTACCCTACCCACTAATTCTCCTGTAGTGCGATTAAAAATAATAGCAGCGTATGCAAAATGCTGATGTAGTAATTCAGTTTTATCATGTCTACATTTTAAATACCTAAATATAGCTTTAACATTTAATACTGTAGCTTCAGTTTTGTAAGTCAAGATCATAAAGTAAATGGGTCTTAAAATATAGAGATTAGTAGAGATGTGAGTTTGCTATACCAAAAAAATTAAAATAATATCATATCATATTTCCACTAGTTAGTTAAATTAAATCAACTTAAATTAAATCTCTATTAATTAAGGCCCTATATTAAATCAGCCCACTTTTTCATTGATGGTGGAAAAAGTGACCTTTTTATACAACAGAAATGGCTGTAAGTAATGGAGGTTATCATCTATATAATGGTCTGCAGGACCAGGTCAACCTAAACTAAAGCAGGTGGATGAGTGAGGACTTCTACCACCAAAATGTGGTGTGCTAGGGTTTGGGTTTGCAGGGTGCAAACACATGAAGGTTGAGGAAATGAAGCAGAGATGCCAAATTTTGTGTGTTATGGGGCGCAAACCTGCTGCTGCAGCTCATGTAGAGCGTAGTTTGCAACGTATTTGTTATTGCCTGGCTACTGTCCAGGTGTTTGCTCTTAATTAAGTCTAAAAAGATATTATTATCGCACAAGATCTAAGTAGTGTCATTGTAGAACTGGAAAGAAAGGGCAGAAAAAAACACATTTTGATGTTGACGAGCGGTGTTCCAAAGTTACAAGACTGGTTGGGCTGCATTAATACTGCCTCTATTAACCCAAAGTCTGAGGTCTTGAACATCTGTAATGCAAAAGCAGCCAACAAATGGTTGGTAATTATATGACAAGGCAATCATGCCAGGAGGAGGAGGTTGCCAGAGGGAGTATTTATCGGGAAAAGTCAAGAACTGTGTGTGTGCAGGGCACTGTAGCCTCTTGGCAAACAGCTCCCTTTCAGCAGACAACTCATTTTCAGGAGCCTGAAGTCATTCCAGGTAATTAGCTAGTGGAGCATGTACTGGCAGACTGAGACCTCCACCTGAGATGAATATGAAGACCTGGCTAAGTAGAATTTAGAATTAACTGGCAGCGTAGAAGGGCCTGAAACAATAGGGAAAGTTGGATTTGGCCTGCAGAAGCTTTTCTTTAGAAAATAGTCTGTCACAGAGCTGGTGAAAAGTGAAAAAATGAAAGTAAAACTCTGAATGGTCACACTTAAGGAGGGAGGAGGTGGGAAAAATAAAGTGGTGGGTGAGGAGTGATTGTCAGGACTTGTGCCTGGAACAGTTGATGCAGGGTTTTGAATGTCTGGACACCAAATAAAATGAAACTGTAGTAACAATCTTTTTAATTGTTCTCATCTGTACAAAACTCTTTGGCAGAAGGTGGATGAGACGACAGAAATACTAAGTCTAGCCTTTAGACAGCACTGAAAATTGTCGAATTATAATGAAAAATTACAGCATGTTCAATTACAGGTTGCAGGAAAAATTTCAGGAAAAAAGGGTGTAATCCTGCTGAAATATTTTTAAGTAGCAAGAGCAACAATAGTGTCTGGAAAAGAGAAAACCAAACTTTTCCCTTGGTCTCAGTCATCTTTTCCAGAAAATCTTATGTTTTCAAAAATGGTGTTGATGAATTGTCAATGCCCATGTGAGGCCCCTGAAAGGAAAAAAATAGGTTGTATCTGTTTGGGGTTTTTTAACACTATTATTAATCTTAATGATAAATATAACCTTTTCATTCATCCAATTTTGAAAGTGTGGGAACAAAACCCATCGTAAACAAATAGGATTCTGTTCAACCCACATCAGCCCGCATAACTCTATAGGCCTTATTGGAAACGAGCTGTTTATATCAGTTGTGTACATGCATGCTAAGGGCATGAAGATTTTATTTTAGCTAATTCAATATCAGCTGTAGGCATTAAAAGTCCATAATCTCACGGGCAAGACAGTGGACATCCAACAAGTTTGTCTTGAAGAATTATTGAAATGTCTTGAAAGTATGAACATCTCTTCTCCAGGCTGTCCAAGGACTACACCGTTACACAAAAACAAAGTTTGTTATTCAGTACAAGCAATTCCTTTGTATCTTCAAGGATTCCACACCTTTGAACCACAATTGTCTTGGCAATTGCAAGATCCCCCCTTTTTTACTTCTGCTGAGTATTTGCTGTTCTGTCCATTTAACCAACCTTAGAATACCACCCCAAGCCATGAAGAACAAAATTTTTGAGCGATCTTGTGATCCAGCTGAATGCCAATATATCTTGTAAATTTTCTACCTATTGTTCTATCCCAGGAAGGCCATGCTTGCCTAGTGTCATTTTATAATACCTACAGGCGTATTAAAACCTAACCCTTTTCCTCTTGTTCAATAAACAAAGACATGAATGGCATGAAACTACTCAGCTGAATATCTAGCATTTTTTACAAGAGTTTAGACTTGTGTAAGAGTTTAGACTGCAGAGTTTATTCTGTAGTTCTTTTAATCCCAGTGATTTACCTAAATTCTATTCTCATGTCTTTAATGTTTAGTAAGGTACAGGTCCGGGAGGAACACTGGATTTATTCAGCAAATTTATTCAGCAAACCCAGCAGTTCTTTAGTTATCCAGCTGAGGCAAGGACTAGAGTCATGTTGACTGGAGTTACTTGACTACTCCTCCGTCAGGCATCCCAACAGTGTGCCCCTGGGCAGGCTGCCCACACATTACTGTTCCTGGAACATGGCAGAGATTTGAATTGTGCCCTAAATTCCAAGCAACATCGCAGGGGGAAGCTCCGACAGAGCTAACGAGCCTGGGTTTAGCTGGAGGTTAGAATAAATTCTTCTAATGTACATTACGTACTAAAAATATTAGCTTCAGAAATGAACTGTGAGGCATTTCAAGGCTAAATTTATGCTGGAGCTCCAAGAAAGCAGGATTTTTATTCTATGTACTTCTGAGCCGCTTTGCAAAGGCTCTGCCCCTCGCACTGGCCTCTAAGTCATTCTGATGGAATCTGTCCCTCGGGAGTTATAGGTTTATCCTTCTTAGCCTGAATGTCGGAGAAGAATAACTTTTTGGGCACAGCCCTCTACCACATCCCTCCAACCTAACATTCTCTGCTGAAGCCTATAGATCTTCAGCTGTCATGTTTATATGAGTTTCTGTTGGTTCAGCAGCAGTTGGGCAGTTACTGCCACCCTTTCATCCAGCATTGGTCGGGAGCTGAAGACTACAAATGTCCAGCTCTTCAAAGCTGTGTGTCAGGTGTCACTTCGGATATGCCCAATGGGCTGAGTGATGGAATCATAGAAAGGTTTGGGTTGGAAGGCACCCTAAAGACCCTCTAGTTCCAACTCTCTGCCATGGGCAGGGACGTTTCCCACTAGACCAGGTCACCTGTCTGCAGAGTAGAACCCATAGGATGAGTTGTTGACAATGTTTGTTCTACTGAAATGGAAAAGAGGGATGGTTTCCACGTGTTCTACAGGAACATTGACCTCCTATGTCCATAATTACTGTCATTCAGGTGGACGCCTGAGGTTCCCTGGCAGATAAGGAATATACTCCAGTGCCATTAATTTTCTTATGCTATCTCTGCACTGCTGTGGGAAGGGAACAATGAGCACATAGTTTTCTCTACTACAGAAAGACTAAAAAGCCTCCATAAATCAAAAGGGAAAAAAAAAAAAAGGCCATTGTTTAATTTATTAAGAGAGACAATATGCATAAAAATAAAATTATAATGTGAACAGGTGCTTTCTCCCTTACATATGTTGCTTTTCATAACGTATTTCTTCTTTTATAACTGAGTTAGTCTCTGAAAATTCAGGAATATTGAATTTCACGTAAAGTTATAATAGTGATAGATGAATAAAGGAATGCAGAGATAAAAGTGAAAATTAAAAAAAAGAGAGACAACGAGCTCTAGCACATGAAAGAAAAACATTTCTTTCCTGAGAGACAGGCCACAGAAATAAATATGTATCTAGCTGACATTTCTCTGTATCTTATTCAAGCAGAATAAAACTAAAATTATCTCACATGCCTATAGGCTGCCCTGGTGTAAGGCACAGAAATGTAGAAGGGGTTATTTCATATGTGCATTTTCATTTGCTTCCTTTCTCAGATACAAAAGCAGCTCATTCTAGTTGCTGAGAAATCATTTGGTAAAATATATCCTTTAAAAATAGAAGGCATTTCCACTTAAATATTTTTCAGACGCTTCATGATGTAAACGAAGTACTTTAACCAGAGGCAAATCCAGCTGCTTAGACTGACCTTGGAAAAAACTTTACATGAGATGGCTAAAAATAAAAATATCATTTGGGAAGAACAGCTATATATGAAATTTCCTCTTGGAGCTTTCTCCACTGGCACAACAGTATGAATATTGAAGGGAAGTATCTAGTACTAAAGAAAATTATTATCTTACAGTACAGGTAAAACCTTTATAAGTAACTGTCGACCTTTCTTACAACCTGGTGGTAAGATGAGTGAGAAAAAGATGAGTGATTTGGTAGAAACAACCTAATTTCCTTAGTGACACACACAGGAGCAAGGCTTATAAGACCAGATACTGTGAGATAAATGGGCCTTGTGAATTCATAATTGTAAGATGTCCCACACAACTTGGCTCTCAGTGGAGAAACCACCAATGGCGGTCACTTTCCAAAGGGACATCTGGAAGCGTGGCTGCTGCTGTTTCACTCGTGCAACCACTTGATGAGCGAATCATTTACTCGGGACATGAGAGGACAGTCCTCTCAGTTATGAAGCTCCATGTCTTCCACTTCCCCAGATAGTGCATTGGCCACCAGGTTTGGTGCTTTGGTCTCCTGTTTAGGTTGTCTCACTGGGCACCATAAAATGTGAGCCAGCCAGCCACAGGAGACTGTGGCACTGTGGCCTAGAAATTAGAGATCCTTGGATGGATTCAGGCTCTCAGGGTTATGTCAGTTCTTACCTCAGGGCATTTAATGTGAACCCTGAGAAAATGCTAAACGCACCCATCCTACTTTTTTCTTCTATAATTTTAAAGAGAACTGGATGCCCATTCTTAGCTAAAGACTCTGGAATTTGAATGTTTCTGATCACCTTTTTCTAAGTCATGGAAATTGGTCAGAGTTCAGACTCGGAAAACCGTTTTTAGTTGATTTTTCTTTTTTTTTTTTTTTTTGTCTAGTTAGTCTCCTGTCCAGCTTGTAGATATTTTTTTTTGTGACTCCTCCAAGGTGTCTATTTCCAACAGCAATCCTGACCTCTATCAGGAACAGTGTGGCCAGCAGGAGTAGGGCAGTGATGGTTCCTCTGGACTGGGCACTGATGAGGCCTCACCTCGAGTGCAATTTTCAGTTCTGGGCCCCTCACTACAAGAAGGACATTGAGGTACTGGAGCGTGTCC
>VXAK01026192.1:51708-72589 GCA_013399435.1 Arenaria interpres
ATGACAGGAGCAGAGGAAATGGTCTGAAGTTGGGGCAGGGGAGGTTTAGATTAGACATCAGGAAGAATGACTTTCCTGAGATGGTGGTCGGGCACTGGAACAGCCTGCCCAGGGAGGTGGTGGAGTCACCATCCCTGGAGGTATTTAAGAGACGTGTAGACGTGGCACTTCAGGGCACGTTCTAGTGCCTGAGATTATTGGCCTGTGGGTGGGTGTGATGTGGTGGTGTGTTGTGGTTTGTGTTTTTTTGTTGTTGTTTGTTGTGGTGTTTTTTTGGGGTTTTGTGGTTTTTTTTTTTTAAGGTTGGACTCGATGATCTCAGAGGTCCCTTCCAACCATGGTGATTCTGTGATTCTATTTCCCTTCCTGTCCTGTATAGAGAAACTGGGCTTGGGCAGGTGACTTCCTGCTCTTGAAGGTCTGGGAGCTTGGAAATTATGTCACTGCACCTATTGTCCTTGGTTCCAAAGTAATTTCTCTGTTTCAGGGCACTGCTGTTGCAAACCCAACTAGTTATTCTGCTGTTGGACATGGAGGTCTGGCCAGATCTCCCACACGCTGCAAAATTTTCTGCCTCAGGCCGGAAGCTTTGCTTATAGTCTCTGTTTTCCAATGTCTGGAGTTATAGGTAAAATGGAATTAGACAAGGCGACATGGGTGAAGCTTTATTACTTGTAACTTCCTTATGAAATCAAATTTGATCTTTCTCTGTGACTAGAAGATTTTGAAGCGCTCATTCGTATTTATTCGGCTCTTCTTTTGTGAACACTGCCTCTCTCTGCTCTGTGGATGTGCAGCAGGGAATCTGCTCTCACTGAATGGAATGATTAAAAAACAAGACTTCAGTGAAAAAAGTTCTGCTGGAAAATTCAGTAGAACATCTACAGTGTTTTTTCAAGTATTAAGTGCTGGTTCCCTACGGTGCAGTTTGCGGGAGCTGTGAGCTCCTGCCAGGCTTCTAGAAAGCAAACCAGATGCCTGTTTGCTAGAGAATGCTGAGTTTTTGTGTGACCTGTCCTTACAGGGGCTGGAGGGGGGGGGAAATACAGCTGAGCTCTATAAAGTTGTTAAAGCATCAATTTCATAACTATTTAAACACTTTTCTAAAATAAATTAAACCTTTTGCTTGTTCAAACACTATGATACTTTGTTTGAAGTGCAATTGTATATACCCGCCCTCTGTATATACTCTGATACAGCTGCCTCATTAACCTTTTATTTAGTCACATTAATTATAAAAGTGACATAGGTTATTAATAGGATTATCCTCTTGGGCTGACTGTGGAGTTTTGCTTTAATGCTGAATATATAATACTGCCCTGAATTCCTTGACACTTGCAGCAAATAGCTACTTCTCAATTTTAGTCAAGAACATTTCTGCTGTCAGATCCAGCCATTGCCCTCATATTAAAACCCCGCTTTTTAATATTACCATCTGTGCACCGCAATCAAAGCTGGATCTGGCTTTCGTATTCACCCTGCAATTTTTTGTAAAAGCACACCAATACCCTTACAACAACCAGCTCTCACATGCTGACTGACAGATAATTACCTCTCCCTTCTCTTAGATGCTACTTTGTTCCAGTAAAAGAAGAAAAAAAACCCCAAGAAATACTTTAATCAAATCATGTGTGTTGTATTTCTGATCTATAACATATTTCAAATAATCCAGTATGTTCATTCTACAGGCAGAAAGTTATTTTATGAAATATTTTACTTATTGATCCTAAAACTGTAAATCTGACATTAACATAGATACTTATTATTTCTCTCTTTTTTCCTGTCATTAATTTTCACAAACCTGAGATTGCTGGAATCCTTCAAAGATCGCTTTATTTTATTTTTGTTCTTCACATCACTATGAGGATTTTTTTGCTGAGAATCTCTTCCAAAGCCCTCTCATTTTAAGGGGAAAAGGCAACTCCCAAATACGCCATATCACAGGAAAAATGCAAATTTAATGCATATCTCTGCCTCTACCCACTGCTGGCTCAGCGCCGAGCATCAGACAGGACCTTTGGGTTTGTCCTTCTGTGCGTGTGTGTGGTTTTTTGAAATGACATAGCTGCTGGACGCTTTCCAACCTGTTTTATGTTCTAAATCAGATATCAATGGAGATAAATACAATATATGTTGGATTGAGTTAACAACTGCTAATTTTATTTCACATAAACAGTATTGCAGTTAATTGAAAGATAATTCTGCAAAGCCTGTTTTGTCTAAGCTGGTTTTACCTTCTCCCCTGCTCTCCTCTGGATAATTGTGTATAATGCAAATAGAGCTTTATGAAGAGACTATTTAAATCACATGGGGTTGTAACTTCGCTTTTTCCATTGAAATTCTAGTGTAACACCAGGTTTGGACAAACTGTCAGACCTTCTCTGTGCTAGAAAGCTCTCAGCTCTTTTTTTCTTTCTGTGTTTTCCTGGGCGTTTTCAATATCAAGCAATTTGGGCAACTACAAATTCCTTTAAGCTCAGAGTCTTTGGAAGACACCAGAAATTTTTCCAGTGTTATGGTTGATAACCAGAGCTCACCCAAAGTTTATCCCTAGCCAGATGATACCTTTTGTGGATGACTTCTTCTTCCTCATAATGCAAGGGCTCTGCAGCCCTTCCCAAGATTTACTGGGCTTTTTTTCTCATTGATCCAAGGTGCTGCCCCAGTTGAGGGGGTGAGGGCTGTGTAAGTGCTGTACCCTATGGAGGGACACAGGCTTATACGTATATCCATATACATGCTGTGCAATCTTCTACGGTTCTCCCTCTTAGTAACCCCTTTCCCTAATCTCTGCTAGGGTGATTAGGTAAAAACTACAGATATGTAGCTATCACACATAGGCAGGAATATGGAGAGCGGGAACTCGGTATATATCATCTCATTTCCAGCTTTTAGGGATACAGAGTTATTACCGATTTCAGGATGTTCACGTAAATCACAGAAATCCCTTCCTTAAGTTATTCTCCTCTTTCCTTTATGCTCTCCCATATTACTGTCTCCTTGCATGTATGAACAGAGGGAAGACTTAATGGTGAATCCCCATATGCATAAATTTTACATAGAGGTAAACTGGCATTGGGTTCTTAAGTTTAGTTGTAACTTTAGATTAACACAAAACTGTTGAAGGATGAAAGAACCTCTTCCTTTGAAAACCACATATGTTTTACCATATTTTGGTAAAATAGAGGATTCTTTTTTGAAAATTTGTTCTTGTACCACCGCCACGAGTATTTTACCACCTGCATAGCTGTTGTAATCCCTACAAAAGTATTTATAGGATAATTATAACATTACGCAAACTTACAGCTTTCCAGCTGCATTATACATGTTTGTACATCCATTGGAAAATTTTTGAGATCCATTGGACAGGACAGTATTAAAGTCAATCTGAAAGAACACAAAAAAATATATTAAAAATATACCACAGAAAAGCCATAGAACTGCACGGGACGAATGCATGAAAACTCTGGAAGTCATTAGAAATAGAAGAAAATACATTTTTTCCTTAGAAAACTTTTGAAATAGGTGCATATTAGCTGAACACATTTCACTCGCTCAGCCTAGTGTGATGATGTGGAAAAAAATTATTACAGACTTTCAAAAAACCAATTTTTTCAGTAGGGTTGCCTAACTTTAGAGAAGTCCAAAGGAATGAAACAACAGCATGTTTTTTTTTTAATTTTTTATGCTACAGCAGAATTATCGTACCGTTGCAGTATTTCAAATCCTTGACAGAAAATTTACCCAGATTTGCAAGAATTTCATAACAGATGTCAGCTACAAATCATGGTTGGTGAGGCAATTTATGTGTTATTGTCCTAAAATGAGGTGTCTGAATTGTCAACAAAAAGATTTAAGCTAACACTTTCTGATACTGATGGTAGACTGAAATATGCCTGTAATTTTGAACTGCAGCAGTGTTTCACGTTAGTCCTGATACTTCCTGTGAAATCCTTTGCACCTTATAGGCAAAAAAAAATATTTGTACATTTTACATCAATACAATAACTTATCTTTAGAGTGACATTTCTCAGTGGAATGAGAAAGAAGAATATAAGAAGGAAAAGCACACGTTTTCCCTCACTGGCCATATTTAGGTGTCCATTCATCATTCAAGGTCATGGTCGTGCCTTTCCTCTTGCTAGAAAATCACTTGAGTGAAAATTTTGGCCCATATTCATTTATCAGTTCAGTTGATAGAATTTTCTTCCGAAACCTGAGGGGCTTGAGTTCAATTCCCTACGCATAAGGCTCTTCCAGAACAGCAGTTCTAGAATCCTCCTCTCTTAAACCCATTCCCCGGTTTTGCTGTTGAGGCTAAAGGGAAGTGGGCACTAGGTGGCCGTATATTTCTTTTACCCTATATTTTTCTTCTCCAAAGCTTCTTGGTTCTTTCCTATAGCTTGTGTTTAGCCTGCCAGGGACAGAGCTGCAGGGGGAAAGTCCGAGGAGGGACCTCAGACCCAGGCCCTGTTCCTATGATACTAAAAATGGTTCCAAATGCAAAATCTGGCGAGTAGGTTGATAACATGGCAAGTCATTTTAGAGGAAAGGCAGCTGGACGTCACTTTGTGCTTCAGTAAATATTCTAGTATGTTTTAGTATTTATTGAATCAGGAACTATACCCTTCTCATTATTTTCTTGTCTGAATTGTCCCAATACAATTAGGGAAGGAGGAGACTTTGGGGAATGAAAGGAAAAAAGCAAATTTAAAAACCTTCATTTTCTTTCTTTTAATATCAGCATATTAGCAATTAGCATGTCTCACTTCCTCAAAAGCTTAACTGCCTCAAATTCATGTGACTAGATGCCAATTACATGATTTTAAATGTTTCAGAAATTGTAATAGTTCTTAATTACATCATGGGAACATAAACTTTCTGGCTCCATAAGTAACACAGGAGCTATCTGGCATCTGTTTTCATCGCAGCTGATGTTTGCTTTTATCATTTAATATTATAATATTTCTCATGTTTGGATTTTTTTCCCCTATTTAATGTGACCATGAACTTGGTCTGAGTTGTAATGGAGCCGCAGCCCAGAGCTGCTGCAGTTTGGTGGTGGTGCCTACACTCTGCCTTGCGTGTATCTGGAGGGAGTAGGGCAAGGAGGAGAAGTTGTTTGGTCAGAGCAGACTCAGACAGTCTGGAGATAATTGATTTAGCTCTGCTTTCTGCTTGGGTCCACAGAAGTAATCCTTTTTACTTGCTTTCCATCTTTTTCAAGGGATAGAATGTGTGTCGTGACACTGAAGAATTATGTTGCCAGGCTGACCTCCTTTCGGATATGAAACGCACGTAGGGACTTTAACCCAACCCTTTCTCCCTGTGTAAGCTGAACAAGACACTGCCCACTTGCGCTGGAAGAAGGGAGGGAGGAGATTCCCTCACTGCCGATACATTTTCTTTTTCTCTTAGTATACAAACTGTTTTAAGGAATCCTGACGTTTCTTCAGAAACTCCGATTACCCATTAATTCAGTGTCATAAAAGCATGCAAAGCAAAACGCTCATTGAACAAGAGGTGTTTTTCTTTTGAAAAGTTAACAGTTTTCACAAGTGGGTCACTGTATTAATACCAAATCTATATTATATCTAATGGGGCATTAGTATACTTATATACAATGTGTTTCTCCTTAAATCAGGTTTTTAAAGATAGTGGTGAAATGCTTACTGATGTCTGTATTAATAAAAGAGAAAAGGAAAGTAGCATAACTAGATTCTGTCAATACTCATGATGGCTGCTTACAGCTTCTTAAACCTTTTCAAAAGTTTACTGTCCACTTTTCTCTCCATCTCCAGCAGTAAGTGAACTATTCTTTAAACGTCGTGCTTCCTGAAACAGGTCATGTTTCCATGTTGAAGTGCAACCGCAATATCCAAATAGGTGAAAAAGAGAATTAACATTGGATTGTCGTGACATGGGAAGCTATAGCGTGTAGGCCAGTTTAGATTGTAATTAGGTTATAATACTCCAGGATTATTTTCTCTGTCCCTGCTCCTCTAGGCTCAGTATCTGTACTTCAAAATGGGAAAGATACTTTTAAAATTACTTTTACCATGTGCATACCCAATGAGAGATCATTTTTATTTTAGTATTAATGATGATCAATAATGATGATAAAGTTCTGTTTTCCACACTCATGACTGCTTTAGTGATAGTCCTGCATGACTGGCAACTCAAGATATCCGTTAGCAATTCTTAGGTACAATTTTGAGCTTCTGTCTGAAAAAAAAATCATTTCATTGGAGACTCACCTGATGGAATAAAGTACATTCCCATTTTTGAAAATTCGCAACAACTTATTATCTGTTGTAACTTCATGAAAGTTGGCACCTTTTTCATTAGCAAAGAACAAATCGGGTTTCCAAATTGAATCCAGCATGGATGGATCTAAGTCTAAAGAGTCATCTGGATATTCACTGTACGCGAGGCGCGGATCGTTCCAATTCTGACGGAGAAAGATGTTCACTCGGTAATCCTGCATGAAAGAGAAAACAAGCAATGCTTTATCGAGCACAGGGATTTAGCTTTTATTTCATTTCTTAGCCGTGTAATCCCCTGTCCATCTGTGGATGACAAAAGAATTACATAGCTGAATGCCAGCATGATACCTGTTTGTATTAGTGGGGATGCAATGGATAAGAATAAAGATGCATTTCAGGGCAATTGAAAAAATCCCAAGCTAAGGAAACCCAGCCCCCGTGTAAAGCTCGTATAACTCCATATAACTCTACCCCTACAGCAAAAATAAAAATGAAAGAAGGATAAAAGAGTTTTTATGGAGTTACCTGTTTCTGTCCAGCTCCTGGTGGGACATTCCTACTTCCCTATCCTAGACAGTGAGAACCTGTCCCACCTTAAGGGAAGTAAAATTAATTTATTTTTTCTCTCTCTAATCCTTACGTATTTTAGACCCACCACTTAGATTTCCTGTGCCTCAATTCCCTGTTGAAAATTTTGTGAGCGCCATACAGCTGTCTGAGGAGGACACGTCTTCCTCCTCTGCTCAAATATGGAGGAGATCATATATAAGATCTTATAATAAATTAGCTTAGGTACAAGTGGAGTCACTTTAATTCCTACAGACAGTCCCGTCTTAATCAAGGGGGCTTTTATGGAAAAGACAAGTGGGATACCTCAAACTTCTGGAAGTCCTTTTGGAGTTGTATATGCTCTCTGTCAGAGACAATATTGTATTTATGGCTGCACGCTTAAAACTTTACCACTCTAAAAGATGAAAATACTTGTTTCTAAATAAAACTAAATATTAGCATCTGATTACATTATATCAAGAACAGGGAGGCATCGAGCATAAGGACATAGGGACTACAGTTTTATTGGCCATAATATGATTTTCTTCATTATTTGCACTACTGCATTAGTGGAAGAAGGTAAAAATAAAATAGAAACCAACATGTTAGGTGCAGAGGGGAAATGGGAACTGGTTCTCAGAGCTTATGTGACACTTCCAAATATAATAGAAGTAAATGCCATCACTTGTTTACTGTTTAAAAAGACAATGAAAATTAATTTTAAAAAGAAAACTTTTAAAGTCAGAACATGAAATGAACAGCTCAAGGCTGAGCAACACAATTTGGCCAATAACTGTGGGTAGTAGTTATTAGTGGTTAGAATGACTAGCTAAAACCCTGAAACTGAAAGAAATTTCCCATCTTTTTCCTCATGGCTAGTGGAAACCTCAAGAGCCTTAAGAAGTTCTGAAGAGGAGCTCTTGGTATTTTTCATAGTTATCACCATGGCTTGATGAAACAAGAACCAGGGATTTTTACTTTACAGATGTAAAAACAAGTGGCTACTTTTTTTTAATAAAGTGAGCCAAAACCCTTAGACAAGCTTCTGCCTCAGTGTTCTTTGGAAAAGACCTTTAAGATCATTGAGTCCAACCAACACTGAAAAACCCACCCATGACCCTCAGCACCACGTCTGCCTGGCTTTTGAAAACCTCCGGGGATGGTGACTCCACCACTGCCCTGGGCAGCCTCTTCCGAGGCTTGACAACCCTTTCAGTGAAGACATTTTTCCTAATATCCGAACTAAATCTCCCCTGGTGAAACTTGAGGCAATTCTAGATTGTATTAAGCTGTTCTGTATGTCAGTTTGCCTAAAGTTTATTAGTTTAAATTGTTTCCAATTTTTAAGATGAACAAAAACCTAGGTAATTTTTTTATTGAAGAAATTAAAGCTTTTTTTCATTGTTCTCTCCCCTAAAAAGTCTGGCTTAAATTGGCTCTCATTACTCACTAAAAAAATACCTAATTTACTAGAAAGACATACAGGAGGAGATACATTGGACTGCTGTTGTTTGAAGGACAAGTATTCACCATCTCTCTTTAAACTCACACATTGTGAGCATAAGGCTTAACTGCTTTAAACAAGTAGGGTTGTTTGATGCAAACACAGAGACCAGAATTAAACTGCCAGAATTGATTTGTTTTCCTACAAGAGGATTACTCTTCTCACGTGCTGCTTGCCTGGAGGGGTCACTTCTAACTCTGTGCTGGAGAGTTTCCTCGAGGGGAGAGAGAAATCATCACTTAAGTTTGGTAGCTTTCAGAGCCACTTCTATAAACCTCAACCATCGTTGGAATGTCTGCTGGACCCTGGTCCTGTGGGATGAGATCGCTCCATGGGTCTGCACCAGCTCCATTAGCCCTATGGTTGCATTTTAGGTAACCCAATTACTTTGGGTAAATTGATGGAATTTCCTTAGTTTTCCTTTATGTATCTGAAATTTTTGGTCTGGACCAAAAGCTATTCAGCTAATGATTTCAATATGCCTTTTCTCTATAGACATTCAAGTATTTAAATTTAAGTAAGCCCCTCAAAGTGATAAATCATTGTCTATGCAAGTTACCAATGACATTGTGAAATCAAAGTAGCAGAAGACCCTTGAAATTCACATTGATATTTGAAAAATGTAAATAAAATCTGTGTGATCTGATAGATTCCCCTGTATTTCCTCTTGCTTAATAGTTGCAACTCCATGGTTACTGAGATAATTTATGGTGAGGCCTCGTCTGTAGTCATGCATGTTCAGAAAAACAATATATAGAAGAAGGTCTGGAAAAGTATGATCTAGGACTGGACAGGACAGCCAGTTCCATGAGTGTAAACAGGAAAAGTTTGATTTCTTTAAACTGGTAATACAAAGGACTTGCATTATGACTTGGTTGCGATCTGTAAATATATCAAAGAGTAAACACTAGAGGGAGAAAACATTTAAAATCTAAGGACAAGAACATCCTTAATTATCAATAAATTTAGGCTGGACTGAAATGGCTCATTTTTTGGTTTATCATGCTAATAAACGTCGGTGGTCTTTTCACTGACATGATTTATTAATGCAAATAAGGGGACTTATCTTTATTTTTTATTACATCTTTGCATTATTACAGGTCTGAACTGCAGCACGGATAGTGCATATATCTATTCCGTGTGGCAGTTCAATTAATGAGTGGAAAAAAATTTGCAACAGACTCCGTGCTCCACCATTAACTGCAAGTCATTAATCTGTCAGAGATTTACCATAGCAGCTGAAGAGAAATTAACTGTGATTTAAATTGATCACTGAGTACTTAACTTTAATTGACACCTCAAATCTGTGTCAGAGTAACAAGATTTGACTAATGCCAAACATCCCTAAGAACACGCTTTTCTGTGCTGAATCGCTGCAGGGCATTCCTTACAAGAAGCCATGGAGATATGCTCTTCATTACAATAAAGACTTTGTCTGACTCACAGAATCCTTCCCGATGATCTGTCCCTACATAACTCCACAGGTGGAAGCTCTCTCTCCAGAAGTAATTTTGGCAGTGGGTAAAACTGAGGATTATTTTATTGTTCTCACTCTGGAATTACAGAACCCATAGAGAGGCTGTGGTACTGTGGTAAGAAGAACTTTGTGAATTTTCTGAAGGATTCCTCCCTAAGAAAGGAAAGTCTTCATCAATGGACCTGAGGAGAAAACTTTCCTCTTGCAATTTTGCATTTTAATCCTGTGACTCTTGCAATTTTGCCGTGTTAAGGGCAAGTATGCAGTTCCATACATGAAGACATAGAAAACTTTCCTGTCTAGTCCTGCCTCGTTAGTTGGCCAAGAGCTTTGTTGGTGATTAGGATCTCTAGCCCTTGTGGGCTGAGGAAGAGCCGGTTTGGTTTCTGGATAAAAACTCTAATCTCAGATTGGTTTGGAAATGGTGGTTTCTCTTACCCACTCTATTAAGTAGGACAAGCCAGATGGGTTGGGGATTTGGGTGAGGGCTAACTTGCCTCTTGTCTCAGAAGGCTTTAGGAAATTGTTTTGAGCTATTCAGAAAAGATTGTTGATGGATTTTGGATGAAGAGCACTCTCTTTCTTTGTCCATGGATGTATAAAAGCAGATTTTTAAGGTGTTCATTAATATTTTGAATCTTTGTGGGGTTTTTGTTTGTTTTCTTTGGTTTTTGTTTAG
The DNA here is from genome assembly GCA_013399435.1 of Arenaria interpres. Lineage (NCBI taxonomy): Eukaryota > Metazoa > Chordata > Aves > Charadriiformes > Scolopacidae > Arenaria > Arenaria interpres. Next base: position 62,184 of record VXAK01026192.1, read on the forward strand.
TTTTGTTTGTTTTTCTCATGCTTCTGAACTACTAGGTAGCCAGGTGGGATGTCCTGTTGTTAAAGTTTTATTATAATTTTGCCTAATTCCTTTGCAGAGTTTGACTCTGATAGGTGCCCAGCAATACTCGTATTGAAGTCAACAGAACCAGAACTTACTTGGCAAAGAACTAGTTAAAACTAGGAATTCAAAATTGCTGTTATGTCAGACATCTCAGATTCCCTTACAAAGTCAAAATTCAGAGTTTGGCAGCTAAATATGTACGCTACTTCGCACCAAGTGCTCTTCCCAGCGTTGTCACCTGCTGCCATAACCTTTCTTCTCTTCTGGGTTGAGTAATATCTCATTTACCATCCCTGCTAATGGTCAGGAGGATGAGAACTGCCCTGCCACTCCTCCAGTTCAGTCGTTCCCTTACTGAAAGTATGGAGCCTCTTACAGGATGCTTCTTAGGACAGAGCTATTAGTCTTTGCCATTCAACCTGTAGCTAAAAGAAGAATATAGTCAGTAGTTTATGTGGGGACTGCTTGATTTTTAGCTCTCTCCCTCATCTCTATTACAAGAACTCAACATCTGTTGAATTCAAGAGTCTGCTACAAAATCTACTTATTTTTCGTAGGTTTTAGGATGGAAACATTGCAAAACGGACAGGTTTACTTAATTGTAGTATTGGGTTTTTTCTGGTTTATTATCAGTAGCAATGGCTGGATTTTAGTTTCTGTGCTCAAAAATAATTATCATATCAAAAGTCACAGCTAGTTAATATCTAGGATGTTTACTTTTAAAAAATTTAATTAAAGACAGTACTGACACAGTGTATAATAATGTTTGCCACAGCTCGTACTGCATGTCCTACAATATTTATTAATTGAAGATTGAGTATACTACTTCCATTCTTAATGGAAGTTGTGTGTTCCCAACTCCTAATGCATTACACTAAAATCATATTTTGCAACTTGTTCGATGTAATTGCTTTTTTAAGCTTTAGCTCAGGGGCTTTTAAAATGTTTGCACTTCCGAGCCGTAGTATAAGGGATTAGATGAAAATGGACATGACAATTACATGAACAAACATCATGCACTAAGCCCCTGCCTTCATTTGTCTTTGCCATGTTCTCAGCTGACCAAAGATTCTGGGTATTTTTCTGCAGACAAAGTGTCCCTGAAGAGGCTTTTGCTCTAACAGCAGGAGGTATTTCTTGCTAAGTGAAAACTTGAGTTTTTCTGAGATTATTCATTTGTTCAGATGAATTTTTGGGGCTATACATTCTGTGTTGTAATTAATACATTTCCTATGCTCGCACTTAGAATATGGCTGGTTTCAATGAGTGACTGAATGGGCTAATCGTAGAAATCTTTATTGAAAACCATGTATTCGAAATCATCCTCTGTTTCACCTCCTCAGGGAAACACAATGAAATGAATCAGACACGAATTTGGGAATTCCACACTAACTTTCCCTGCAGCCTTTCTTGTATTGGTGGGTAAATGTGACATTGTATAGAACAGGGTGAAAAGGATAAAATAAAAGCTCGAGTCCAGAAGGGCCTATCTGCAGCAGCTTAACCACCTGCTCACAGCCTCCTACAAGAAAGTCCTCAAGGAGGTAGCTGGTTACTTTTTTTCTGGGAAAGGAAGATATGGGCTTAAATTTGCCCCCAGGCTTTGATCATGTCTTGTAGAGACTTGCCCAGAGGTGACAGTCTGAAGATCCCTGTCCAGAGACATCTGCCCGGGGGATGCAGATGGGAGGGTTGTACCTCCCGGGGTGCGATGGTTAAATCCCTGCAGGCACAAAGGAGCGGGCTCGGGAGTGAGAGGAGGTGCAGAACCCAGTTTCTGTGCTGCAGGAGATGACTGGGGCTGCTGAGGTGGTGACTGAGACAGGTTCTGAAGTCATATTTTGTGCTGTTGAAGAAACTAATAGGTTTGCTATTGTGTGAATTGGCATTACAACCTAGAAGGATTTAGGGAGAAAAACAGAAGAGATCTGGCACCATAACTGTAGAATCATAGAATCATATGATTCCAAACGAAAAGAGATCTGGCACCATCGTTGTAATGCCACTAATGACACAGGGAGGGGCACGTCAGTAAAAACGCCTGTCAGCCCACACCTCTCTGCGACCGTATCGGCTTCTACAGAAAATTAAAGCCTGAATCACAGTCTCATGAAACTAGTTGTTCTACCAGCCATATTTGATAGCGTGTGCTGTGATTTCCCTTTGGAAAAGGGAAAAGGCTGCGTGGAAAACAGATTCCTACAAGCTCTTTTGACATATTGTATAATTTTACTGTTTAATTTTATTCTAAAATTGTTTCAACGTTTTGGGATATGATTCAGGATATGCCTTTGCAGTATGGATTTGAAGTATATATAAAAAAAAATCTGAGTGCACAGCTCTTTCAGGTTGAGTGATTACTTTGGCTATTGTAATTAAAAATGCACACCCGGAGTGCACAGAGTACCAAATATTCAGCACAGAATGAAGACATGAGAGCAGAACTGAATTTTTAAATGATGCCAGAACAACTCAAACTTATTCAAGGAAAGAATTTCAAGGTTAATGCTTCAAGTAAGGTGTTTGTGCTGGAGTACTTTTCCAGCACATGCTTACTAGACTCAAGAACAGAAATTGGGAACAAAAGTGAGTCTGAAAATCCTTTATTTTCTTAATTTAGGTTCATTTAACGGTTATTCTAAAGTTGACGGTAGCTTTTATTTCTGCAAACAAAGTGTTAGTAAATTGCAGGTTCATGCAAAAACGAGGGAGAAAGGCTACATTCTTACAGAGATAGATGGGGATTTACAGACTTAACTCCTATTAGCGTTAATGGGAGTTAAGGACAAAATCCCCATATATCATGATGAGATTAATTTCTCTTGCTTAAATACACATCATGAGGCAGATGCACTAAAGATTTGAAAAATTATTTCTTTTGGCCTAGCCTTTGATTTTTATTTTTTTTAACAGTGTCTTTACTTTGGTATCTGTGTCCCTATAAATTAAAGAAGCATCATGAGTGTGACATAATCATAACCTCAGTGTAATTCTTTTTCTTGTATCATTGCAAAAAAATATGAAACTTTCTAAAGAGCACACCTCAGAAAACGTGAACAGAGCTATGTGGCGATGCCGCAATCTGATTTTCACAGATCCTCAGATTTTCTATAATAGTGACTGAGCAGATCTCAGCTTGCAAATCAGTTATCTTCACAGCTTTTTCTGGGTAATGCTGTAATTGCTACAGCAGGATGCAGACTTCTAGCAAGAGCTAAAACCAGAGAGCTGCTATTCAAACAGATTGAGAAGACTAATATAAAAATGGAAAAGTAAGAGAGAAAATGCTAGAGGGGATGGGAGCAATGCCATGGGCTTTCGTAGTGCAGCCTAAGTCACGGCGTTTCCTCTGAGAGAAATAAAGCAGTCGGAGAAAGAAGACCCAATGGAAACAAGCACAGGGAAGAGGGAATAAGAGGTGTGAACTTTTCTCCAGCTTTTCTAGAACCAGATCAGATGGGTGTAGGTAATCACAGGGTGTAAAAATTTGGCTAAAGGCTAAGTCTACCTTGGAATGAGGGAGATAAAGATTCTGGAAGAACCTTTCGTAAGGGCTGGCATGTAAAGAAACCATTTGGGTTTTGGGCTGAATTAGAAGCGGTGGTGAATATGACTATAAAGAAAATTTGTCTGCAATAACAAGGGCTGGCTCTGATGTTGTAGGATGTCCCTTCTAGTCCTCCCTGGTACTTGCAATATGTGGCTATGGGGAAATGGAAAGTCTGATGTCTTTAGATTAAGCTCTTCAACTTTCTGTATTGTACAAAGTATTTTCTAAAACCTTTAAGAATGTTTGTTAAAATGAATCAGAGAGAATGAGAAAACTATTTCCTATAGTATGTCTGGAAGACCTGATTGTAACACCTATCCTGGTCAATACTTATCTATTGTAGATAAAACAGAATGATTACTCCTAGGCTTAGAGTACTAAGGCAACTGTAGTCCTGTATTTGTTTTTTTCTTCAAATGAGGTAAAAACCGTTTGAAGCCAGGTTTTCCTTAATGTAAGCAAGAATTTAAACAAACATGGCCCAGCACACAAGTGTAGGACTAGCACCGCTGCCTGTTCCCTAGGCCTGTGAAACAACCTCTGACTGATGTGCTCTAAAATGTTTACAGCATTAGTTGTACCTGAAGTTGGTACAGGACTTCCCAGGACTCGGAAGTCAGAGCAGAAGACACTGTAGGCCTCTGGTGGTGGCTAACGTAAGATTTTTGTGGTTGCTGATAATTTATATTAATTATGTTATGTTAATTTAATGTAATGAAATAGAAATTTTATTCTGGGCTTCCCCATTTTTTTAATCTCCTGCTATTATTTAAGATTTCTAAATCCTTAGATGAAAAATGAATATTAGCAACATGTAAAAAAATTAAACACTGGGCCTGGGTTTTCCTTTATAGGGGTGAAGCAGTAAGAGTTTTACTTTAGAAAATGAGTATGAAATCCTTGCTTTGTGAATATTGTCAAGACATATACAGGTCTGGTACTACCATTCTGCTCAATAACATAGAGAGATTGGCAAGGCTGGGCCCTAAGTGACGCTGATGGTAGAAGTTTCTTTAAGGGAGTTTTAAATTATGTGGTTTACTTTTTTTCTACCTCCTCAGAACATACGTGGTATAAATTAAGTTCCTCATGTGATCACTGAAAATTACCTCAGTTTAACTAGAATCACACCAAGAGGTGATTTTCTCCACTATGAACCATCTGATTTGTCTTTTGAGACAAAGAAAGAGAATATGAAGTAACTGAAACACATACTCTAAAGAAGTTGAAAGAAATGTAAAAAATAAGAAAACAGAAAGAAAGAACCAATCTACAGAGCTAACAAGCTGTAAACCAAATTAAACTACTTCTTTTTGGTTTGGCGGTGGATGCTTGCCCAAAAGCTGATTCCTGTTGCGCGCTGTAAGTTCCCATTGAGCCCTGATAAAATCCTCTTCCCTAACAAGAACTATAAAGTCCAATAATGTAAAGCTGCCACCGGGCTATTTTGCAGCCGATCTTGGCTTTTTTTAACCCTTTGATTTTTTGGCAGTGTTTACTGTGTTATACATAACTGAGGCAGCAGAGGGAGCTCAAAGATTTTGGTCATCAGTGAGAAAACAAGAGAACCAGAGAGACAGGGAGAGAGAGACTGAGAGTGCCAGGACCAATTGCAAGGACAGTGAAGGACATGGCTTGATGTACTCGGACTTCTTTAAAACTAATAGTTATATGCATAGTTTTAAATACCAGCGAGACTTCAAGGTACCACTTAGTGGACAGGTTTTATTTTGCACTTGTTGCTTACTTAAGCTTATTGGAAAAGAAGTATTTATCAAGAATATCAAAGTCTTTTTTGAATCTAATAAATTGTTCCATATGCAAAGACTTAGAATAAATATTGAGACATTGGTATCTGAAATTTAAAGTCTATAGTAAATAAAATTGGTAAGATAGTGACAATTGGTAACATACTGAACCACAGAGTGTTTACTGTTGTGCAACAATGCAAAAATTCAGTTTAGAAAGGCGTGCAAGATGGCTTTGATTGCAATTTTAAGATAGAAAGATTTTCATGTTTTACAGTAGATATTCATCTTCAGTGTTGGGGAGAACTAGAGCTAATAAAATACACAGTTGAAAGCCCTATCTACACAAACGCTTTTTTTCGTTTGCAAAGGAAGATTTGAGTCTCTGAGAGGTGAACAGCTGCTGACCATAAGCAAAAGTCTGGTTTAAACTGTATCAGTGAACACACTATAAACAGAATACCAGCATCATGAAGGCAGAATTTGTCCTAAGGTTAAGGTTGTGCTTAATTGCCCAGTTTTTGAATGTGTACAATTGAGTCAGAAAGTTATGATATCACAGGGGTAATGGAAACATGGTGGGACAACTCACATGACTAGAGGATTGCAATGGATGGTTATAGGCTGTTTCTTAAAGACAGGCAGGGAAGAAGAAGAGTCATGCTTTCTGTTAAGGAGAACCTTGAATGTATAGAAGTAAATGACAGAGATTGTGGAAGCTCCATCAAATGCCTCTGGGTCAAGATCAGAGGGGTCATCTCCAAGAGAGATCTTACAGTAGGCATTGGCTTATGTCACCCCAATCTACACGAAGGGCTTAAAGGAGGATCCAGGAAACTATAAGTCCATCAGTCCTAATTCACTCCTTGGGAGTTATGGAACAAATCCTCCTGGGAGCTATCACAAGTCAAATGAAGCACGCAACTGGGAAAAGCCAGCATGGATTCACCAAGGGCAAATCGTGCTTGACAAACCTGATCGCCTTCCTCGACAGAGTAACCTGCTCGGTTGATGGAGGGTGAGCAGTGGACAATTTTCTATATCATACTGCCCCGGAGCTATTTGTTACAGATCAGGCTGTGGTCTATCTCAACTGTTCTAATTCACTTTCAAGGCAACACAGAGAAGAATGTGATTTCATTATAAGACAGAAGTATTGTATTAACTTCCTCGGCTGTACTGAAAGGAATTATTTATAGTTCTCATTCTTTGGAGAGAAAATACACTTGAGATGTGAACTCAGGCATCCTCTTCCCAAATTCAGGACCATTTTTTTAAGTGGTAGTAACTTTAGTTTTTTTAAATATCCTTTTTATATTGATCTCACTGCTGGATCTTTGCTCTTTACTGACCCTGTGGTCAATCTCCCGCTTTGCACCATTTTCACCCATACAGCCATTAAAAAGTAGCTGTGGAGCACTATTCTAATCATGTGGGCATTGCTTAATCCTCTGATTGAACCTGAATAAATCTCCCTGGATGCCATGTCAATCTGTTTGGGATTTGCAATCTGGCAAGTCACCCAAATGCAAGTTAAAGTGATTTTCTACCTGAAAAAAAAATCATTGGCATCATCTACCCCTGTGTTTCAAGGCAAGTAAAGATCAGGCAGCTGTGAGCATCACTTTGGAGATAGGGGGCATAAATATTTGACTTTATGTTATTGATTTCCTAACTACAGGTCTTTGGTTACATTCAGAGGTCTCATTTTTGCTCTTACTGGTAATTCAGAAGGATGGCTTTTTCTTAGGCTTATTCCTTTATCTTGTCTTTTTTTTTTTTTTTCTTGCTGTACCAATTATTTTTATTCTGTGTTCTGTCATTCCAAGTATGTATACTGACCCCTGAAATTGTTGGGATTTCAATTTATTATATATGGATCTTACAAACTCCCATAGATTTTCTTTCATCTCTCTGTATGTTAACCCTCTCTGTCCCCAAATTACCATGTAACTGTTTTCAAAGGTGTTTATTTGCCTTTCTTCAAAACACGTGAGGCACTTGTATGGAAAAAGAATCTCTATATCTCCTCTCTCACTAAATTTCAGTGAGTAAATCTGTGCTCCAAATTATTAGCAGATATATTTCACTTGTTAAATAGCATTATCCAAGTTATTTTTATTGATTCATAGTTCAATATTTAGTTTTGCTACCTTTAGACTTTGATCTCCCTTTCTCCTTATTTCCTTGAGATCTGCAGTCTCTTTGTACTCTATCTTCTGCTTTTTTTAATAGACATTAATTATAAATGTATATACAAAAAGTGTGCAATCCACTTATATTTACCCTGTTCTTAGAATTCATAATGAAATATTCTGTTATCTCTGTGCAGTAGCTCTATGGAAGACAGACTTTTAAAACAAAGTAGGCAACCCCATATGCACTGTATATAATGTAGTTATAACATATTATTAACAAAGCAACATAATGTAGTAACATTTGTGAGGTTAGAAATGTGTAACTGTAGAAAGTAATGCCTATCTAATTGAAAACAGTGAGTTCATTACAGCTGTCAGATAAAACTTATGGAAAAAGAAAAACCCTAACCCTTGGCTTTACTTGTGTGTCTGATGGCATAATGAGGGATTTTCTTTTAGAAGAAAATCAATTGCCAAATTAAACGTTCTCACTGTCTGCTCTCAGAAGTGGATTCCCTTCTTCATTTAGTTCCAGGTGAAGAGAAGCCCTAGCTGGCTTTTGAGCTCATTGAACATATTTAGCTTGAACTTTAAACACTTTGTTTGGGGTAAAATGTCTTACCATGGTTGTCTCTGCAATGGATCCGAAGCTGTTTATAAATATGTTGCATGTGACATTAACTGGAGGGCCTGAAAAAGAGGAAAAAACAACAGTTCCAGCATCACTGCTTATTGAGTGACTGTAAAATATAGACCATTCTGAAACAGTGTTTATAGGCTTAAGAGGAAATAATGTTCCACTCACAACTTATTTTATGCAAAATTCAATTGAATGGTTTCTAATATTTTTCCTTTTGATTTTTCTCAAAGGTACACTGCTTGACAGGCTAGTTCTAGCAATAAAGGGAGAAAGTTCATTATAAACTTGCACAGCTGATTCTATGCAAGAAAATGAACACCCCATTTGAAATATATAGTAAAAAATATTTTAAAGTGCATTTCAGTGAGCCATGTATGTCATTTCTTACAGCAATTAAGGGAAAAAGTGACCTTTCTCACTCAAGGCAGCTGCTACCTTTAATGTTATCTGTCATCACTGGTAACAGAAATATATTATTGCTGCTCTTATCTCTACTGCTTACAGCAACAAACGTGGATAAGAAAAAATGACTTAGATTCTATTCTTGTTTCTCTTAAGTCCACAAATCGGTTAAGAATCCATTTAAACTGAATTTTCTGTTACCGTGGGTCTTCAGTCAACTGTTGTTCTGCCTTATCTTGCATTTGTGAAGCATCAGTAGTGGCAGAGCAGTCAGTACGATAACAGAACAATGAATCGTCTCTTCAGGGAAAAGGTTTTAAATTATTTCTCTGAAACTCTCTGTAAAACTGGCATTATGGTGGAGCATGCTAATTTCTCCAGTATTTCTTATCAATTCCGGTCTGTGTACAGAGAAAACAAAGTGTTTCCATCACAAAGTTTTTCTGTCACCTTCCTGCACCTTGATACTCTTACATCAATGACCCAGTTCAGCACTGGAGAACCTGGTTTCTTTTTGCAGGTGTAAGCAGTCGCTAATAATGAAGACCTAGATCTGGAATTTGAAGACTGGTCTTACAAACCCTTATATAATATTTCCCTTTTTTAGGGCTGCTGAAGTAAAAACCTCCTCTGCTGCTGTGGGTGGTTTGCAACTAGGAAAACTTAATGTGACCAATGAACTTGGTATTAAAAACTTGAAGAATCAGAACATCCATAAAACATTCTGCCAACAGGAGACAACTTGGAACATCCAGCTTTCTTTCCTCAAGGCAATAATTGTTTTGAAGTACTGTATGGCAATCGCAGCAAAACATCACTACCTGTGTGTCAGTCATTGTAACACACACGAGTATGTGCACGGAGAGGAATTCTCAGGTAAGGAGGTATCAGTCTGCAGTCACTTTGACACTGTTTGCACTCTGATACTTGGTTAATTATTTAGAGCTGTTGAGCATATCTGATATTTCTTTGAATTCAGTAAAATCTTGACATTGACAACACCTGAAAGGGATCGAGGAAGAAATAAAAAGCTGGGCAACACCAAAGGCAGAGTCACTAAAAACTCTCAGGGAGAAAATTATACTTCCTGGCTATGTTAGATAATTTATTTGCAAGGCAGCTTTGCTTTCACATGCTTTCATGTTGTAATACTTGTCATCTTTTCAAATTTGGCGTGATACAGTCTTGTTTAAAATTGCACTATGCTTTAAAGTATAAGTTTGCTGTATCAACAAACATAGTTGCTTTTATAAAGAAAAAGCTCTAAATCACTGTAAGACTGATGCTTAATGTCAAAAGCAGCACTACAAAAAGAGTTAACAGGTATTTAAAGGAGAAGATAAAAGCAGCTTGCATATGGATTAGACATTTCTGTGTTGAGAGTGAAAACTTCCCGAAACACGGTCAAAAAGAAGCATAAAGGAAGCTGTTAAAACTGGAAGTCATATTCAAACACAGGAACTTGGGCAAGTTGAACATAGATTAAAGACCCGGGGGGAAAAATAGAGCTTAAACTCACTGGAGACAGAAAAGCTAACAATGATAACTATCTGCAAGGCGTTAAAAATAGAATGCTGCCAAGATCTGGAAGGTGAAGTCAAGGGAAGACAATTAAGATATAAAACCATCCATGAAAGTGAAGAAGGTCAGAGCAGAAAAGAACTAAATGAAGTCTTTGTAGCAGCATTTGTCTCCAATCACTGGCTCTGTCAAACACCGGAGCCGCTCTGGTGGAAGACTTGTATGAGAACTGTAGAAGACATTTCAGACTAAGTGAACAGAAACAAACTGACAGGCTGCAGTGATGTCAAGCCATACGTTACAAAAATTTTTGCAAAAGTGTGGAAATCTGAATCCCTGTGAGT
>VXAK01026193.1:0-52991 GCA_013399435.1 Arenaria interpres
GAAGGGTCATCTGAAAGACCGGGCAACATAGACAGCCATGTAATGTCCTCAGTCTCTATAGCTGCTATAACAAAAGCCCACCGGCACCATTTTTGGTCCTTAAAATACCCTCTCTTGAGGCAATCTAAGCCAAGGAGGCATGGAGCATCTGGGCCAGTCACAATGGGGTGCTTCTCCCATTTATTCCCATTAAGGCTCACTTCGGCCTCCAATACAGTCAGTTCTTGAGACACCCCAATCAGTCCAGGAATAGTGATGGATTCTGCCCCTTTATGATGCGATGGCAATAGGGTACACTGTGCACCAGTGTCCCACCATCGCTTTATACTTTTGTGGTTCTGACGTGCCAGCCATTGATCCCCACACACAGGAGGACTGATCCACTTGAGAAGGACCCTTTCCCAGACCTACTTTAGAAGGACCCTTTCCCAGACCTACTTTAGAAGGAACCTTTCCTTTGTCTGCTTTAGAAGGACCTTCTCCTGGATCTTCACCAGAATAATTCTACCCCACGCCATCTGGCTTGATCTGGTCTTTGTCGTAAGGGGCCGGGGAACGAACTGACCTCTCTTTGCTTCCTGGTCACCGACGTGACTTGTGCCTGTACCGATGGAGTTGGAGTAGCAGTGGTACTCATTGTCAGAGCAGTTAGAGTGGTGACAGTGCTCGTTGTCGAAGCTGGAATAGTGGCAGTGGTCATTGTCAGAGTTGAAGTCAGAGTTGAAGTAGTGGCGCTGCTCATTGTCGAAGCTCGAGTAGCTCGTCCCAGTGAGTAGCAGCAGCGCATGTCTTCTAACACCTTCTCCTGCAGCAGAGTTTAATAAGAAACCAGCCCTGAACACATTCAGGGGAATCTATAATGAAATCATGATTTTAAGAAAGTAACAGTCATTTTCGAAATCCCTTAGCTCTGATGGTGTCAGTTTGTCATAAAAGGGTGAGGTAAACTTCCCCAAGCTAAAATTGAAAGTGTAATTAGTAGAAGAATCTATTACGTGATGCCTGAGATAATGCAGGTAAAGTCGTTATCCAGTTTATCATATTATAGATCTGCATCAAACACCACAGCAGAATAGCATGTTTAAACCACCACCTACAAACGCAACCAGTAAATAAGTTATACAACACATTCAGCAGGTTAAGCAGCCTTGCATCAACTAACTTTAAACAAAGGCTTATAAAGGCACAATAGCACATTTCTCTCAAGAACACGTGATGTGAACTCTCTGTTTTAACATCCAATCCCTTAAGACTCTTGCAGAAAAAATCCTATACTCTCTCAACTCAGCAAGCTGGAATTCGAACTATTCAGGCAATCTGTCAGGGGCCCGGTCGTGCCCCATGTTGGATGCCAATAAATCTGTCATGGTTTGGGCTGGACTGGCCACTGAATGAACGACAGACGCTCTCTTTACCTCTTTCTCTCTCTTACCAGAAGAGAAGGGAGGAAAAATAAGGGAGAGACTAATGGGTTTAAAAGAAAACTAAAACTACTTTAATGAAATATTAATAATAAAAGGAAAAGATAGTAATGTCAAAAAAAGAGAAAATAATTATATATATACAATATATGCAAAATCAGTATTGTGCTCCCAGGATGACCATCATGTCACCAGCAGTGACTGGGAAAGTCCCAGACTAGACTCAGTGACAGATGGGAATTGGTTTCTATATCTGCATTTAGGGACGCATGGATCAGGATCAAAGGCAGACAAACAGACAAAGCCCTCCTTGGACACTGGCCACTGAAGAAAGAGGCTGACCCTTTGATCCCTCAGCTTTTATACTGAGCATGATGCAGATGGGATCCTGTCTGACTGTTGGTCAGTTTTGGGTCACCTGTCCTGTTTGCTCCTCCCTGCAGGTGGGACCCCTCTACGCTTTTCCGTTTCTGACCCTTTAATGGGGCAAATAATCAAATTAGCTGACCTTGGTTGTTATAGCAATAAGTATAAGAAAGATCCTCGCTGCACACCATTCGTTGGTATTCACTGCAAACACCAGGCCTTGCCGCTCTGGTATGAAAAATACGCCATTAGTTTCAGAGAGTTAGAAGAGGCCTAACTGAAAAGTAAAATTAGTTAAAAGAAAACATTCATTCTGTTCTACCTCAAACCAGGACAGTTTCCTGCCTCTCAGAGAGGAAATACTGGAACTGGGAAAGGATAGCAAGGATGCTGAGCTGTCTGGCTTCGTGTCCCTTGGAGGGAACAATTGATAGGCTCGGAGTTTTCACGCTGAAGAAACTACTTAGGGAGGATGTGCCTGAGGCCTGTCACATCCTAAGTAACTTGGAGAGGGTGGATGGCAATTGGACTTTTTGAATACAAACAATCAGATTTGCAATTGTGGGAGCCAGGCTCTAAACAAGGAAGAGGAGATGGTTCTTCACACACTGAAGGTGGGGGTGGACGCGTGCAGTGCCTTTCTGAATGGCAGATGGGGTACAGGCTGTTTCTCCTGGGTGCAAGGGAGATTGGCCAAGGATTTGGAAGAGGGCTGGGTTGAGAGTTAGTGAACAAAGACCCTCTGAGGCTCAGGAAATCCCCAGAGCTGAAAGCAGTTGGGGGCTGTAAGAGTGTTGCAGAGGAGATACCGTATATTTGCCTTGTTTTTCCTCTTGCCTTGATGTTCACCTGTGGCCTCTGGTGGAAACAGGACGTTGGACTGAACGGGTTCTTCATCCGAGGCAGTACACCTCTTCCTCTGTATTGGCGGAGAATCATGCTGTAGCAGATACTTAAACATCTGGGGCCACATAATAGCAAGTAAGCCTGTGTGATGGGGTCTTTCAAACCAGATTCAATGTTCATCTGTGCCAGGAATTAATTACAGGGCAGCTGCTGTGCTGTGTATTTCCATTTCGCCCCATGATATACTTATTTCTCTGTGCCCACAAAGCTTTAATAGCAATCTGCACACAATTGCATTACAGTTGCATACCTATAACCATAAGCCATCTTTTTGTCCTCCTTCAGTAAACATATTCACTCCGTGAGAAGTAGATCTAACAAAGTCTTACTTTTCTATGGGTTTGTCTTTTGAAGGGAATGGCTGTGGAGAAAAAAATCTCTTTACCACTCTCCCCCCTCTCCCTCTCCCTCTGTTTGATGGTTCGGGTGGTAGCATCAGTTTCAGCCACATTTGAATTCTGTAGCCAGCAACTGACCAGCCAATACACACAGGCGGTTGGCTGCTGCCTCTTAGCATGACTAAAGCATTGGATTTTGTCCAATGACTTCAAATGCTTTTGTGGGAGAGAACAGTTCAGTTGCATCCTTAGGGATGTAAGGCAAAAAATGCCTTACGTGCCCTTTGCTATTATATTTCCATCAGATTTTTAGTTTGATACACCCATTTCTTAAGTTACCTTACATAAATAAACGGCAAAGTATTGCTGGCTTCTTGGTGAAAAAGAAGCATGTGACCTATTAAAAACGAAGGGAACTTGTTAAAACCAGAGAGTGCACCTGCTTGGATTTGTGTGTTCTCTTTCTGAATTCACCTATGCCATAGCTCACGGATCAGAGCTACGTGGTGAATCATCCTGTCGGACAGAACGGGACACGTAGAGTAAATTAAGTTTGTCATCTCTCTGTGAGATTTTCTCATTTGCTCACTACCTGTAGGAGGGGATTTTCACAGTAATGTGACCTGTCTTCACGCTCCATTTATCATCTCCTAGTTGATGTATATAATCTTGGTTGAACAGGTAGATAATGGAGGAAACACGTAACGTGTTGAATGCTTGAGCAACAGATCTGAAAAGAACAGGTAGGCAAGAATTGAAGTGCAAATGTTTAAAGGCAAAAATTGGCATTCCTCACTGACAGCAGATTTTAATGCAAGTTTGTTATTATTTTCTTGTTACAGGAGATGACAGAATGTGAAATTACAATGTAAATCTCTTTTATTTGCTAGCATTGTACATGACTTTTCTGTTTTATGACTTTTACTGAATAGGACTTTAATATGTTTGCTTTTAATATCAATAGAAAACACTGGTTTCACGTCTGTGAACAGGAAAATGTGGAGGCATGGTGAAAAAATGCTGCTTTTTATTGTTTCAGAGGCTGCCACAAAGTTGACTGCACACTTGATGGGCAATCCAGGAAAGAGAAATCCCCTTCCAGTGTTTTACCAGGAAAATCATGTTTCTCTTCCATGGACAGAAAGAATGGGAAACTGTGGCCAAAAAAATCCCAAAGAAATAGGAAACTGTGGAAAAACAACAAACTTTTTCTGTAACTGCGACATATCAGCCTTTGATGATTTGATATCTTCAATACAAAAAATAAAAAACATTGTAGGAAAGTAGGAAACGATTTATTTTCTTCTGAAACTAAGATACTGGGAGGTTGGGTTTTTTTTTCTGGTCTTCCTGAAGTATTTAGGGAGTTTGAGAGTGTAAGTATCTAAAAAGAAATTCTTAAATTTTCTGCTTCATATCGTTCAATGCATTATACCTTTTTTTTTTTTCTTTTTTTTTTTTAAGCCATGCCATAAAGAGATTCTTTTTACAATTGCTTTCAAGTTAGCCTGACTTGTTCCTGTGTGCGGAGTAGCTGGAACAGAAAACTGTAAAACAGTTGACAAAATCTGCTCTAGCAAGAAAATCATGTCCCATTTACCAGGATTTACGCTAAATGTGTCTCATCTGGCACTTGCAAATCTCTGCAAAACATTTTGGTACCACTGTCCATAGGTTTGATCAGATCTCTCTCCAGAATTGGGTTTCCTAATGTTAGCTGCAAACATGTGATGAGAAGTTCATCTCACAGCGCTGGCCACATGCACCTCCAGGGGCAGGCGCCAGGACAGATGCCACCAGGAACCTCGGCCTGTTCAGTAGTTTGAAGCACGGGAGGAGAAAGAGGATGAGCAATTTATTTTAGTGACTGCATTTTAGGTTCACACCAACCTACCTGTGAGAGAAATATGGAGCCAACATACGGCTTAACCCTCCTAGGAATGTGGGACCAGCAGGAGGTGCTTCTCAGGGACTATGCCGTCCACAACACTTGAACATAATCTGAACGTATCCTCTCAGCATGAGCAGAAAATAGTTTCTGATCAGGGCCTTCACTTGCTACCTGGATTCGCTCAGTTAGTTGATTTTGTTTTCTTAGTTTTGTGTTTGGTTGGTTGGTGGTTTTTTCTCTATGGGAAAACTTGGCTGTGCTTGGCCAGAAAGAATACCAGTGACCATAGCAATTTAACACATGACATTAATTGATTTCTCTCTCGGAACAGGGAAAAATGGATTCCAAAGGTTTTAATACTCCTGATTTGGTTGAAAATGTTCATGAGTGATGGAAAACTAAAAGAGTTCCTGATGCCCCTCCTTTCTTACAGGTTTGAGACATTTACTACATTCCTGTGTTACCTTCCCTTCATCCAAATGTTCCTGGTTAAACTGTTCAAACCGAACTCTTGCAGAACAGCAGCAAGGTAAAGCCAGATCCTCCTGTTTATTTTCAAGATTGGCTTGCTGTATTTCAGAGTTGGTTTTCTTTGTGGTATAGGTACGCCGAGCTTTGCTGTTTGCTGGAACCCCTTTTCTGAAGAGCATGGTATGTCCAATTATTGCCTAGAGCTTAGGAAGTAATTTGTGAAGAAAAATTTTAAAAGATGGGGGGAAAAAAAGGAGGTTTTTCTCTTCCTTAACCAGATTTGGGATCTAGTTAGTGATCCAGTGATACAGAACTTCTGTTGCAGGGGACTGCGCTTCCTTGGCTTTCACTTCGTTTGTGTTGTGGGTTTTTTGTTTTAGTTTTTTTTTTTTTTCCCTGGGATTTGCAAAAAGTCTTGAATGTTACACATTTTCCTAGGTTATGTTTGAGGTATTTTTATGAGTTTCAACTCCTTTTTTTTGCTTTGTTTCTTAGCTTGTTTGGGGTTTTTTCCTGAGGAAACAAGTAACACAGAGTTGGTGAAGTCTCAGCAACACCCCACAGATTCATTAACTTTTACCTTGGTGTCTACAAAATCCTGAAAGTGGCTGTACAAATCACCTCAAAGATCCATGGACTTGGACTATTCATCTGCACTAGCCACTCAGTCTCTTCTCTGAGCAATGTTCATGGTGCATTCAAAAGCACTGGCATGTTTTATGCCAGTTTCTTTATTTTCTGAGTCTCTCCTTCCTGTTGTCCATAGGAGTGGTGTTCTGGAACATTTTAGTGCTGTGATGTGCATCCTAACTTTCTGCCCTAATACCCTGATAATTTAAATACTGTCCTTTCTTTCTTTAATCATTTAATTACTTCACTTGATGCTGTGAAACTTGCTTTCTTGCCACTTCTTACCTTTCCCAAAGCGATCACTCAGAATTACACACTGCAGCAAGCTTCTAGACAGCACAAAATCATCTTAACTTAGGCAGAATCCTCATTGCAAAGTTCCTCACACAGGACATAATTCTCTTGACTCATGTGTTTACATGGCAAATCCCAGAGGACCCACCCAGTAAGGAGTATGCTTTTGTGATAGCAGATAACAAGAACTTTACTTACTAACTTAATCATGCAATATAATAGTTAAATGAAGACCAGTGTGACACTAATATGATACGGCAAATTCTTGTGCTGTGGTACATGTCTAGGAGGTGTGTTTGGGAATTAAATGCAGACAAAGCATGCTTGGTGGCTACTTGGCATTCAGGCTATCCTTCCTAATCTTTTGCTTCTGGAAAGACTCAATCCATCTGTCCCTTACCTTTGACAGTTTCTGATGCTGTAAATCCTGCTTAGTCTGACTGAAGCTAAGTTGACTGAGGCTGCTGGTAAATAACTCATACGTTCCAACCTAGTACTTATGTTCTGATTCTGGTTTCATGTTTAATGATTATCAGATACTAATTTCTCTCTTATCTTATTGTAAATGATGATTAAATGGGAAGCCTACGTGTTCCATGATTGCTTCAGAGAACTGCAATGGATCAGTAAAGATCAGTAAGTCATGACTCCCTTTTACACTAGCGACATTGCTACTTTCTCAACACATCATCTTTACACAGCTGTATATTAATTCTGTTCTCTGTTATAGTTTCTACTGAGGTGTCTGGTATGGAGACCAAACTTACTGCTTTTGAGGTTTTCCTTGACAATTTTGAAAATTGCAAATAGAAGAACTATTTTGCTCTAAGCTACAGGAAGTGTCAAAATAATTTTATTAAATGCGTAGAATTTTTTGGTGAATAAACAAGATAAAACCTCGCAGTTGTGTCTGTTGGGCTGATATAGGATGAATAACATATAGCATATTCATTTGCATATTTTAATAAACTTTCCAAGTACCCTCTTTGCATGAGAAAGCAGATACAGTAACGGCTTGCTTAAAAAGGTTTAATTAATATCTGTAATAATGACCACTAGAGGGTGCTCTTATTACTGTTCCATGAATGCCGTTGGACTTTCCCCTGCAGAGCGGATCGGACAACTAATTTTAACACTGTAGAAATTTAAGTCAAGAAGTAATAAGTGGAATCTTGCGAAGTTATGTGAAATCAGCCGTAATGCTTGGTCGTATAATATTCACCCAAATACGCTTTCCTCTTACTTGACGCTAGGCCAGACAACATCTTCAGTTACGCAGCTTCACTTTAATGCGTTGTAGGCTTTTACACATTATCACAGCTATAATAATTGCAAGAATTTTCATTCGCTTTAGTTACAAGTCTCACACCTACGAAGTACATGTTAATTTTTTTCATATTTGATACAAAAGTCAGTAGCTCTTTTCCAACAATAAAAGGGATTTCAGTGTTCAGTACTGCAAATGCTGCGATCAAGTTTTTACACTGGATGAACTTCTGCAAAGGGAATGATTTTTGCTTTCCATCTTTTTAGTGGTTTATTCAGTGAAGCTGGACAAGTAACTTGGTGCTCTGTTTTCAAAGGTACCTCGCTTCCCACGTCCCAGAATTTATCGTTTTTTGGTGAGTTTTCTGCCTCTCTCTCCCTGTGTGTAACGCGAGAGCGAATCCATCTTGGTTTTAAAACGCCGCTCACATTCCTAACCGAGAGGGCAGCGTTTCCCCCTGGGCTGCCCCTTAGCCGGGTACCTGTGTTGAACACGATTCAGCACACGGGTAAGCCCCTTGGCCAGCCTGCTTTTGGGGGGGTGTGTGTGATGAGGCTTCTGTATTTGCACACACGTTGCTGATCCTTTGTGCCGGTTTGTGCTGACACCATAACAACTTCCAAGTGGACCACCCACCCTGCAGTGCAGGAATGCTTTTTACACAATTGACAGACCTTTGGGTTGTTTCCTTTTCCTTTTTTTTTTNTCTTTTCCTTTTTTTTTTTTTTTTTTCCAAATCCTGTTCCTCTGAATCTGTCGTTTACAGAACAATAGACGCAAATAACGGTAGCAACGTTCAGTTTTCTGTTCACTTTTCCTGTGCGTTCGTGCTGTTGACAAAAGAGCATCGAGACTAGAGGAGGGAATTTTGTCTCTGTAGAAGCTGAAGCTGATGAGATTTATTCCCGCTGTAAGTCACACTGTGCAGTTTTGAATGAAGCAGCCAGCTTCTGGCTGATTCTTTTTTTCTTTTTTTTTTTTTTTTCTTCTCTTTCTCTTAAACTGAAAGGAGGCGGCCCTGAGAGGCACAGCAACTGGGGCGAAAGCTGCTGCACTGCTGAATTAACCCAAACCACAGCTATGTCACCCTGGAGTCAGAAGTCCAGGGGCTTGTCTGCATGCTGGGACTGCCAGCCAGCGCGGCAGCGCAGGGAAGGCTCCATCCCATCCCTACAAAGGATGGGGGCTCCAGCAGCAGTGGGGTGCCGCTGCTGGGAACAGCCCTGCCTGCATTAGGGCTACAGTGCAGAGGTGCTCTGCCCTGTTAGAGATGCCCCTGCTGACCTCACGCTGCTCCGACGTGTCCATTCACTGAAACTGGTACTTTCTGTCCATTTCAGCTCTGGTTTCTCGAAGCGTATTTCCTGGTCTTTCTTACTAACGCTTAAAGATTTAGGTCTTTAAGGCAAACACCTAAGAAAAGTGCATCCTTTCTGTGCTTTGCTCCCCAGGGCAAACAGCGGTGTACTCCTCTATATCTGATGTGACTTTCAATCAGCCTAAAAGTCATATCTAAGTCATGGGCCTCATGTGCTACAGTGTCCTCAAGCCTCTGGTGATGTCTCTTCAGTGTGCTCTCTACTGGGAGCATCTAGCACCGCCAGTGGAGGCAGCTGCTCACAGGAGGGTACAAGATCACATCAAGGGTTAGGAGCACAGTTTTAGTAGAAATCTAGTAGAAGCAGGGAGCCAATTAATTAAAGAGAGCCTGCTCCAGGTGTCCTCCTGCTGGCTCATGGGATCTCAAAGCACTTGGAATCCTTACATTAAAATTACCATCTATAGAAAGCAGCTCCCTGGCAGACTGTTGTCCATCATTTATCTCTCTTCATACACTATCTCTGTTGACTAGCACAGTGGAGTCCAGCTAGGGAACAGAAGAGGAGAATAACTCAGGATGAGCTAAATAAGTATAGCCTTTATTAAATTTTGGAGAGCTCAGTATCTGGGGAGTCACTCTAGAACCCGGATTCACGAGCAAGTCCCTCTTTTCCCACACAGAAAGTTTGTCCAGCTAAAAACAAGAATCTGGGCTGTTTTCCCAGTATTTGTGAGTGTCTGGTAGTCTATTCAAAGAGCAGAGCTGTGTAACACAGCAATAAATATCTCCAAATGCCAGGTCAGTGTCCAGGCATCCTGAATGGCAACCATGACACGTGTGCAGACTTACTTTTACTGTGTACAACCAGCGAATCAAAAAAGACCTGAAAGCTACAAAACCTCAGTCCATAATTTCCGTGGTCAATCTGCTTGTGCTCAACCGGTCCTGGGTGTTCTGGGCACCTGTAAAATCACTTTCTGTGTCTGCTCAGTAAACCCAGCATGCCTACGTGGTGCTCACTATGGCAGTGCTGCACAGCACATATGCGTTGAGACGTCGTCTGGTAGACACATGGGAGTCTCACACAAAAGTGTTAGTGATTATTATGTCATTACCACAACTGAGAGTCTGATTCCGGATGAAAAATCCTATGTCAAGCTTCTGCTTGAGGCATTTTGGCTCCAGCCACAATGTGTAAAGCATCTTTCACAAGATAACAACATTTGACCACCGTTGTAAGACTGTCATCTACACATTGCTGCGTCGGTTTCTATTACTTCTGGACCCTCCAGCTGCACAGAAAGAGCAAGTGATTGAAGTTCCTTGGTTGCAAGAGGGACAAGACAAATGTACATTAGAGTTCGCCTACTTGAGTGCTTAGATCTGGCCCATCTCAGTGCATTCAGTGCTAAACAATTGTGAATTTGCATAGTAAACACCTGAGATGTGCCAGAAACTGGAGAAACAAGTGAGATAAAAAAGAAGGACATGCTTTGAATTGCTTTCATGCTTATCTTTTCAGTCAGTAAACAAGCACATGGATAGCATCTCCAGATTCTGCAAAGCTCTGTCAGATGTGTGTTCTGCTTCCTAAGGTTGGCTGTTAGTGACAGAAGATGCCGTTCAGGTCTTGTCAGTGTTGCAATAACTTATGCTTCCTTTCCCTTCCACCAGGAATAGCAAATTACAGACAGAAGGGAGAGACACAGAGAAAGAGAAGAATAATATTGTTGTTATTACTGAGAGGGTAGAGGGGATTTTCATGAAGGCATTCAGCTAAGGCTGCAGATCTGAGCTCTCCTGTGCATGCCGTACCTCTTTTGTTAGCTCCAGCAAGTGTCTCTTTGAGTGATTTGCTCGTCTCTTGCAGCCATGCAAAAATTCAGGCTTCTCATCTGAGCTGGTCCTTTAAGCTGCCTGTGATGTTAACTGGGGTCCATGGGAGGCTGGTACAGATGATTTGGACTCAGTGTCTTAGGAAAGGCTGACTTGCAGGAGCTGCCTGTTTCTCTCCTTTAAGGGGTAAAGTGAACCCCTTTCCAGTGTCCACCTGATTCCATGTGGGACAACAGGCATGGTGTCATTGCCTGTTCCCACCTTTTTCTATCTGGGCAACAGTTCCTCAGGGCAATGGAGCTGGTGCTGTAGAGCCTGGCGTACCTGGCTCAACGGGGCACTGAGCTCCAGCAGAGCTGCTAGGTGATAGTTTTGTTTAAAGGGTAATTAGAAACAAAAGAGATTGCTCCTTTTTTTCTTTAAAACCTTCCAGTGTTCCCCAGAGGGAACCACGTGAAGCTGGCTGCATGCAGCATCCTAATGATGAGTCTTGAGAGCTTCCTGCCTTTACCACAGACAAGGCGACACCTGTGAGATTTGTGGGAGTTGCTGTTACAGATAATCCTTCGACAAGATAGTCAGAAAAGTGGCTGAAGGTGCTCCAGCATGTGTGCCAGGCACAGCTCCTCCCTCACACAAATCCTTTCCAGCACTGCAGGGCAGGCGGCAGCACAGAGGCATGGTGTGAGTCACAGAGCTGACGGCCGGGCACCGAACCACCCAAGGAGTCTTGTGGGTTAGTGTGTCGATCGCCCGTGAAGGATGTTGTTCCTCTGTCAAAAACACCCATGTGTTTGATTAAACATGGGTGATCAGTCCTGGCTTGCAAGGCTGGTCACACCAGATGGGAGATGGTTCCCAGAATCTCACAAAGGTTTATGTCAGAAGGCATCTCTGGAAGTGTCTAATCCAACCCTGTGTGCCCAGCAGGACTCACCACAATGCTAAGCCAGGTAGCTCAGGCCCTCATCCAGCTGAATACTTGATATCTTCAAGGATGGAAGTCCCACCACCTCTCTGGTGCCTGTCCCAGGGCTGCACTGCTCTCACGGGAAAGAGTTTTCTCCTTGCATCCAGCCCCTCCTGAAACTTGTGCCTCAGGGCCTCCTGCCCTGTCCCTGGGCACCTCTGAGAGGAGTTTCGAATAATAGAATCATAGAATGGTTAGAGTTGGAAGGGGCCTTAGAGATCATGGAGTTCCAACCCCCCTGCCATGGGCAGGGACACCTCCCACTAGACCAGGTTGCTCAAAGCCCCATCCAGCCTGGCCTTGAACACCTCCAGGGATGGGGCATCCGCGACCTCCCTGGGCAACCTGTTCCAGTGCCTCACCACCCTCACAGTAAAGAATTTCTTCCTAATATCTAATCTAAATCTCCCCTCTTCCAACTTAAAACCATTACCCCTTGCCCTGTCACTACACTTCCTGACAAAGAATCCCTCTCCAGCTCTCCCTTCTGCAGGCTCCCTTCAGATATTGGTAGGCTGCAATGAGGCTGTTTAGCTCTGTCTTCTCTGTAATGCACTGCAGGGAGCAGCAGACTGTAACTAGCATCCCCCTCAGCTGCCTCCTTTCCACATTAAGCAAACTTTCCATTGTACAAGTCATTACCTGTGTTTTGCAGAGTGGCTTCAGCTGAGAACATCTCTTTAACATGGGCAAGAATACCTTAATCTCCAGTCGGGGGATGACAACAGGCAGCGTGAAGGCAGGGCATGTTTTCTGTAGCTGGCACCAGGTAACCTGCTGGTTAGAAGCCACTGTGGCCAGGTTTTAACGACAATAGTAATTATTTAATGATGTGTGGGGATGCAGCAGGGAAACGGGGATGTGTAAGTCTCTGTGAATGGTTTGCCATGGTTGGCTACCCGAGGAGACAGAGTCATGCTCCTCCTTACCCAGCGTCACAGTTTGGGCCTGTTTGCTGCGTCCTCCTGACCACAGCAATATTTGCTTTGGTGGCTTTTCTCTCCTCCTATTACTTTATCCACCCACCTCTGTCAATTTGCCTGTGGGTTTTTGAGCCAGGCCAAACTGCTGGATCTACTGCTGGATAACAGTAACGGGTCACACAGCTGGGTTGCGTATGGCAAGAAGAAATGTCCTCTCTGGCTGAATGGGAAGCTGCCATCTGCTAGTTTCATTTGTTGCCTCTTTGTTCTTGCACTGAGAGACACATGAGCAGTTATTGCCTATTGTCCCTCTCCTCTCCTCTCACCACTGAAGGGATCTGCTTTCACTCTAGTCATCTCTTTTCTGGACCAGTGTGTCTTGATACAGTTGGCTGATGAAGAAACTCTTCCTTACTTCTCATCATCCTCCTCAGTATGTTTCTGTCCTTTTCCAGCTTTTCCACCTCCTTGCTGAGCCAGGGAGATAAAGGTTAAATATCACTCCATCGGCATTGTAAGATGCGTGTGAAAAAGGAGGCTTAAAAGGAGGTGTTTGGATACCTTTAGCAAGGAGGAGAGAATTGGCCAGTTGCTGGTTGTTTATCTAATGCTTCCTCTGGTTGGCTGGAGGCTTCTCAGTGAGGTAGGCAAACATTTTGACCTGGACAAGATCTTACCAGCATTACTGTCACCTTCTCCTTTGTCCAGGCCCTGATCCTTTCAGCATCTTCAGTAAAGGTCCCAGTGGTGTTATAACCATTTCCATGTTGCCTAATTTGCTGCCTGCCAAGATGTGTTTGAAAGCAGAGACAGTTCCTTCCCCTGCCCAGAAGATGAGAAGTGTATTCTTAAGAGAGCCCTTTTGAAGAAAACCTGCTCCTTTTATTTCATCCCCCTCTTTTCTTTCGTCAGAAGGTACTGTTTTGAGGTGGCATCTGAAAACTTACTGTCACTCACTTGCCACTGGGAGGTTAACACAAGTTGTTCCACGACTGCCCTGCAGACATAGTCTGGAGATGTTTTCCCTATTTGTTGCTGGGGCTGGTTTCTGAATCCAGACTGATCCCATGTGCAGAAATGGCTTTGTGAGGTCCAGGTGTTGAGACAAGACAGGGCCTGTCAGTGATGGCCTCTGAGGCAGAGGAACCCACTAGATCTACTCTACAACAGGACTAGGAAGACTGGAAAGCAGAAGAGACCCTTCAGAGATGATCTGACCCATGAAGTGAGGCCTCTGGAGAAACATTTGGCAGGAGAAGAGAGTTCTTGCAGGCACTTGTAATGGACCCTGGAGGCCACACAGCAGGTAACATTGGAGTCATTCCCCCTGCAAGCAGTTTCACGTGTGAGGGTCACAGCAGGATCCTCAAGCCCCAAAAGCAATTCAGGTCAAGCTAATACCACAGTTATTAAAGTAGCTGAACCCATCAGTTTTACAGTTAGAAAATGACTTCTCAGACATACATGGAAGAAATGGAGCTATTTCATTTTCTGAGTTGCCTTCTGCAGAAGAAATAGCTATGGGAAGGGTGTGTGTGTTTGTCTGGAGAGACGAGCATTAAAGCTCAGCTCAGGCTGAAAAGCACTCAGGATTGTAGATGGGGGAAGGCTGGCAGGATTTTCTATCTGCTTGCAGCATTTATTAAATATTTTTTAGATATATGGGTCTGGATTTGGTCTAGGAGTCAGCCCCCATTTTTGCTGGCAGAGCCCAGACCTCAGAAGCTTATTGTACAGGGCTTGTGGCAGCCAGAGCAAGAGCTGGTCTTGGTGCAGATGTGGCTGTCCTAAGGTAAGAAGCGGGCATTCAGGGGAGTGGCAGAAGAACAGATGAAGCAGTAATCTGTAATTTTCTACTAGAAACAATATGCTAGTGAGGTGCCCTGAGCATTTTACAGAATTATCCTTTCTTGCTGTTGGAATATTTTCTTCTTCAAAGTCATAAAATACAGCTGAAAAGCAAAAATGCTGCATTAAGAATAGCCCAGAGAGCAGCAAAGAGCAGATTTTTGCAACCATTTTTTCAAACCATCATTCCTGGTCTCATTGCCCATGAGCCATCCCCACGCTTCAAGGCATGGTTGCAGTGGTGCTTTAGGTACACATACAACAACAGGCAGCTCTGCAATGCCATGAGATCTACATCACCTGTGGTTAGGAGAAGACATGGTGTGTATGCTGCTTTGGCCTTAAATCCTGTGGCATCTACCCTTCTCCATATCTTCATCACCCAAAATCTTCTGCCACCACCTATCACCCATGAACCACCTATCTCTGCTTCATCACCCAAATCTTCACCTAAATACCATCTCTGTACTTTCCCTTTAACTTCCACCAAATCCTGCAGGGGATCTTGTACGTATGAGAGCTTCTTCCTCTGGCTGCATGCCCAAGAAAGGGTTTTAACAAATGAAGAAGAAGGACAGAGGTTTTGTGCTCCCCTTCTATTCCTTGCAGCAAAACCATGCCCACTGGGGGGATCAGGCTGTTGTCTTGTTCAAGGAGATGAACCTTCTTCCAAAGTCCTGGCAGGATGAAGCTGCTTCTCCTCCTGGCAGCAATGGAAACACATGCTAGGAGAGAAAACACTGGGGTAGGTGGCATCCAGCCTTCCAGGGGTGGAGGAGAGCTATCTGGTACAGGGAGATATCATTCACACAACCTCTGCATCTGCATGGGTATCTATCTGTTACAACCATGTGTTGTAACAGCTCTGCCAGCTTTTTTCAGTCCGTGGAGATTGCTGGGGTGGAGGAAGGGAGAAGAAGCCCCACTCAGCAGGGTACAGATGTCTTACGCTGTGGCCTACAGTGCTGCTGAGGAAGATGGACAGGAAGATGCACCGGCTGTGTCAAGACAGGAACACCTAGGTATGTTTCCATTGGTCAGTGAAACAAGAGCTGGACTTCTGTTCAGTGCTCCTCACTGTCCTTGCTGCTGCTTTGGCTCGGACACTCCCAAACAACGCTGACGCCTGGGAGCGTTCCCCATCCACAGCCCAGACATGGCCATCTGGTGCAGTGAGGGGGGGAAAGGAATGTAACCACACAGACGTGAGTAGAGCTGTGCCAGATGGCCTCCAAGAGGTGGAACGGTCCTGGATCCTTTGGGAAACTCTTGTAACCATCCCCACCTCCACACCTTCAAAGTCAGGCCAAGTTCAAGCACAGCTAAGGTCCCGATTGCACCCCAATCTCATCAGACTACCTGCACTCCTGTGCCTTGGGCGCCATTTTTCCTTCACCCTTCGTTCCGCTAACCCAAGCCAGCCCCAGGTTTCCAAGGAGCAACACTGGCAAAGCAGACGGTACGAGTGTCTATACATATTTAGGTGACACGTGAGTTGGAGAGGTGTGCCCCGCGGTCAGCATCGCGCAGCAGCTGGGACGTGTTCCTGCCAGGGCTGTGGGGAGCAGACCCGCACCCGTGTGCGATAGCACAGAAACAGCACGGCCTGCTGCGGTGCATCCTCCGGGGGTATCCCCTGGAGCCGGCTGAGCGCCTCCCTCCCGGCCACCTCCCAGCCTGCTGGGCATCGCGGGGGCTGCAGCCGCCAAAGGCAAAGGAGTCTGGAGCCTCCATGTCCTTGCCCAGGTAAGGACAGCTTTGGTGCCTTCTGTAGATGTTAAGTGTTGCCACACAGACAGCTTTAGCTCTTCTGCCACACGCCCCAGCTCTCCGGAATGCTCAGAAAACGTAAGGATAAGTTAACAACAGTGAGAACAGGCTTGTCTGTATCGCCAGTCCTTCTGGGGGGCCCCAGCAACCCCAACCATGGCGGCACCGTGCAGTGCTGGCCCAGGGCAGGTGCTGGCTGGCTGCTCGGGCAGGCAGGGGTGCTCCTCAGCTGTGCCCGGCAAAGGGAATGGAGCTGGAAACCAAAGAGAGAGGGAGCTTGGGCCAGCAAGGGAGAAGGAGGGCCAAGGAGGATATTTATTTCTTTGATATTCTGCTCTCTGCTCCCGATGAGGAAAATGTTTGTGAGAGCCCTTCTGCTGCGCTGGTGCAGCCGGCTCTTCGTCACAGCGTCCATGAAGGAGAAGCAGACAGTTCTCAACCTGTCTGATTGCTGCTGTGGGCATGGTTTGTACTTGCTTCATCGCTGCCTCTCTCATTGCTTCATGGTTCATTTGGCTGAACTCTTCATACAAAATAACGTGTTAGGCGAGCTCTGTGCTGGGAACGCTGCGGGAAGGCACTGGCGGTCCGGGGAAGGGATGGGCAAAGGGACTCTGCTTTCAGCATCCCTACCGACTGCCTACCAAGCAATTGTGCTTGTTTGCTTTGTCAACCCATCTGGAATAATAATAATAATAATAATGATGATGTTTCAAGTCAAAGAAACACACCTACGAAACCAAACCTTTCTGGCCAGTGGCTGTGCCTCTGAGCCTTCTGCACTGGGTCCTCCCGCCTTGTTCCAACTCTTTGCTTTGTGTTAAACAAGGGAGAGCGAGAGCAGCACGTGCCTGATGCTTTAGTTGAAAAAACTTCAGCTACAAATGAGTGGAAGAGGTATTTCCCTTCCAGACCTTCATTTTCAGTCCCCTTTCAGCAGTATGCCGTTAAGTGGGTTAACAAGCTTAGCAAGCCGAAGGATGGGATGCCGCTTTGTTTGGGGTTTTTGTTTTTTTTTTTTTTGGGAAAACAGTGTAGGGGGGGGTGCCTCTGCCGCAGCAGGGCGCGGAAATGCATGAGCAGGGATGGGGGAAGGGAAAGGGAAAAGCCTGGGGGAAGGCATGGACCACAAAGACTGCGGGAGATAGGGTCTCCCCGGCAGCAACTCCCCTCTGCACAGACACCCCAGAGCATCCCCGCACCCCGGGTTCGTTAGCGGCTACCCCGCAGCGAGGGGGCTGGGGAGGGGGCCTTGAGGGATGAGCTGCCCCATGCCACTGTGGTCCACCTCTGTCCTGCCCCATGGCTGAGTATCGGGGGTGCGGGGGGCAGACACCGGGGTAAGAAGCAGTGCCAGGGTCCCTGTCCCTGTCCTGGTTGAGCCAGGGATGATCTCAAGGACAGGCTCTGGGTCTGGTGGCAGACTGAGATGTGGAGGGCCATGGCAGAAGGTAAGGACTCGAGCTAAGGAAAGATTAGAGGAGGGCAAACCACTTTTTTCGTGCTGTTAGTGGACAGAGTGATCTGAGGTATTTAAAATTTGTATCTCATATCCGAAATTGCTCTGAAAAGTTCTGGCTCTGAAAGCCTCATGGCAAACCGATGGTGGCTGAGTGGAAGGTGGCTGAGGGGTGGCTTATGAGGGATGCTCAGACCCCAGCTGAGTTCACAGATGTGTATAAAACAAGCCCTATTTCAACTCCAAAGGCTATGAAGCTCAGAAATGCTGAAAGCCTCTCTATATCCCCAGATCAAAGAAATGTAAAATCCACACCCGGGGGTCATAAAAACCATGGAAAAATGTAGATTAGAAGAGGAACATGTGGAGGCGCCTGATCCAACCCCCTGCTTGAAGCAGGGCTCACCAAAGCTAGGCCAGGTTCCTTGGGGACTTGTCCTGTCAAGTCTGGAATATCTCCCTGGACAGAGGTCCCACCAGTTCTTATCTGGGCCATGGCTGATGGAAAGATTTTTTTTCCTCATATCCAACCAGAATTTCCCCTGTTGCAACCCGTGCATGTTGTCTCTTGCCATTTCTTTGTGCACTTCAGAGTCTGTCCTTGGGTAGCCCAGTTCCTCCTCTTCTTCCCATAACGTCCTGCACTCCCATCCGTGGCACACCTCTGTGATCCCGTGTTTGAACTTTTCAGTTTATCAACATCCCTCCCGTCTTGGGGAAACTAAATCTCTCAAAACTTCTCAAAAAGGTCTTAAAACTCCGGATGTGCTGAGCAGCGGGGCACGGTCGCTCTCTGCAAAGCTTCGGGTATGCTTTGTGCTAGACCGATTTTCAGGATGCGTGCTCATGTCCTCTTTTGTTGCTGGGTGCAGGAGCTGTGCGGAAAGGAAGCGATGGCATTCCGTCACAGCGCACGCTTTCCGCTGCCGGGGACTGCCTGGATGACCCGGGGACAGGGCAGTGTGCTCGTGTGCCGCCGCACGAGGCTGGCTCGGAGCTCTCATTATCCGCTGCGTGCGCGTTTTGAGAGTCCTCCACAAACCCCCAGCAGCACGGGGCTACCTTTCTTGCCCAATTCACGTGTTTCACCCTACAGATCCATTCATGCTTTTTAAGAAATCCTCTGTGGAAGTACACTATGCCTGACGTAATTCCACTGTCCCCGTGTTTGGAAACATTCCTTCAAGGCTTTGTATTGATATTTACACGCTATCTTCTAACTGGCATTTATTTACAGAAGAGTGCAAGCAGTACTTTTGACAAGCACATGTAGTGACTGGTTTTAGAAAGATGGGGCAGGGCTCGCCTTACAGACATTTTTAGACTTAATTAGGAAAGGTTGTGGGGAAGAAGTAGCTGCACCTACATTTTTCTGTTTCCCACTGGTTTTAGTTGCTGTAGCGTGGGATACGCTTTTTTTGTGTGTACGCAGTCAAGTTTGACCAACTTTCTACAGGCACAATGATACACCAGGCTGTAGTCCGCTCCTGGCTTTCAGCTGGGCTGGTCTTCCTCGGAGGAATGCAACAGGAGGCTGCGGAGCACCCCAAGCAGTTGTGTAGCCTCTGCCATACCAGCGTCGGGGTTTTTTTAAGGCACAGGTTTTACACGGGCATAGCTGCCACTTTAACCCATGTGTAGGGAAGACACTCTTTCTGCATCACTGCCTTGTGACAAACAGGTTGCTGGAAGAGGCTGAAACAGCTTTTGTACTGGGGTGGTGTCTTCTCATACAGCTTTCCGTTCTTTCACTTCTGTTTCTGCAGCAGCATCAGGCGAGGAAGAGACAAGATTGCAGAAGATTCAGCTGCTTCTGAGAAGTGAGATGTTGTTACCATGAGCAGGAACAAAAAAGAACAAACAGGATTAAGTTTCTTTTACTGCCTTCCTGCTTCCCTCCATCTACCAGAAAGATTTATTTTTTTTTTAAATGCAGAAAACAGAAACAGCTGAGAGATTTGACTCATCACTTGCCATCCTCCAAAACCAGAAGCTGCCCCTGTAAGCTGCTAGCTGACTGAATTCTGTACACTGCAAAGCAAGTTTGCATTTCCCCGGAGGTAATTGGAAATGATCTTGCTGAGCTCTCCAGTATTAAAGTTGATGTATGTTTCCCTGCATCCAAGGTTTTTTCCAGGATTGCATAAAGCAGGCTGAGTTTAGGAGCAGCTTCATTTCACCTTTTGAAAATGAAACAACTTCTGGGTTATTTTCAAGCTTTTTGGTAGCCAGAATCACAGATTACTCATCTGTTCTTGTTAAACAGATTTCAGGAATGGCTGCAGTGCCAGGAGCTCATG
Source organism: Arenaria interpres (assembly GCA_013399435.1). Taxonomy (NCBI): domain Eukaryota; kingdom Metazoa; phylum Chordata; class Aves; order Charadriiformes; family Scolopacidae; genus Arenaria; species Arenaria interpres. The sequence continues at coordinate 20,012 of VXAK01026193.1, forward strand.
TATTAAGGATATATAACAAGTTGTTTCTTTTGGTTCCTTGTGCTTTGACAGTGCGTTGTATCTCTGAATGCCTTTAACATGCCAGGAACAGATCAGATGCCCAGAAGACAGTCATGTCCAGATGTGCTGGTGTGTTTGGGGTAGTCCATTTCTATACAGGCAGGTTTCCGAAGCAAGCAGCAAAGGCATCTAGGGTGAACTCCAGATCTGTGCATCTTCCCAGCAGAGTGGCCACTTACATGCAACGTAATTGCTTGTAGTTAAATTGGATCATTTTGTAATGTAATACATACAGAGCCATATCTGATTGACGCATTATGCCCAGTATTGCCTTCTATGAAGTATTAACAAATTGAAAGGCAAGGTGTTGTCTTATAATAGTGAATTTTTAATGAATAATGAACATTAAATTCCTTTTTCCCCAAAACTTTAGGTTCAAGCGTCATGTTTTCCCTACCACCATTATTGCTGTTGTTCTAGTTGAGAGCTGAGATCCTCATATAATCCTATGTCTAAGAAAGCATGTTTTTTTAGAAGAGTGTGGAGCAATGTAAGACTCTGAGAAATCCAACAGAGCTTGTGGCAGCAATCCCCCCACGTGCTGGCTGCCCCAGCACTGCAGTGCATGGTGGTGTTTAGGTGCTAAAAGAACTGAGCCCCACCGGGAGTCGCTCAGCTCACAGGAGGTGTGCCAGTGCACAAGGAGAGATGTGAGAAACCACCATTTGCAAGTGATCCTGCCTTCAGTCAGGCTCAGGCCAGAACCATCAAGGTCATCCCTGTACTCCCTCCCATCTCTTACTGAGAAAGGTGAAGGCGAAAGGGAGAGGGGAGCCATGAACTGCTCTCGGATGCTCCTTGCTCTGAGTTTTGCGTTTTGAATTCTGCACATCAGGGAAAACCTTGCTGCTGCTTGGATTGGACTTCCCAGATAACCGTCAAAAACCATAAGACTGTATCCCAAAGATGATGTTTGCTACAGGGTCAAGAAATTTCCTTTTTTATACCATAGCAGTCTGGTGATAATACCCTAATGGACTATCAGATGGACCTCAGTAGAGCCTTGTGGGCCCTTCAGGACCTGAAGATTACTTTTCAGTCCAGGAACATGCTTCTGTCTCTGGGGTATGAAACTTCTGTCTAGCAACATTGCAGACATGTTCTAAGAAAATATTCACCTTGCTTTTTTGTATTAATTTTTTTCCTGGAGACAGAGAGGAAGGTAATGCTCGGCTCATGACTGTAACTGTTCAATAATCGCCAGGTCCTGGTGACTTTTTCATCTCAGCTTAATTACATTGTGGTGAAAGTGCTCACATCTACATGCCCGAAGAGATACATAGGCAGGCAAAAGCTAAATGCTACTTGTTGGGCTATAACCATTTAGCTCTTGGAGTTGCTCACGTGGCTCTTTTGCATTACAGCTACAAAATTCAGGAAGGACTGAATCCCTTGGTGCTTGAGATCCTCAATGTGTATGTATCCAAAATGACCCATCCAGAAGTGCTTAGCCTCAAACTATTGTTTATTCTAAAGAATGTTCCATGATACACCAAAATAAAACACTTATCTGGCAGAAAAAAAAAAAAAAAGAAAGATGGAGAAACAAAACTTGTGGGCTCACAAACCATGGTAGGACACTGTCCTGAAGATTGCTCGAGGGAAATCACCATTTCAACTTGAACTTTGGAGTTTAAGTGAAGAATGGGTTTAGTTACTCCAAGGTGTTTTGGGGGGGGTGGTGGTGGTGGTGTGTGTCTTTGAGGGGTTTTGGGTTTGTTTGTTTTTTTGGGTTTTTTTTAAGTAATAATATCTAACTTAATATTTGTCATTTTATGCATCTCTAACTTAATATGAGAAGTGGGTTATAGGTACACCAGTAAGGTTACTAACACTTTTTCCATCAGTGTTAATCCTATTACAGGGTAAGATGTGCTGCCTGCTGTTCTGGACTCACCAGGAGTGCAGAGCAAATTGTAAGTGCCTGCCCAAGTAATCCTCTCTATGCTGATTATTTGATTGATATGTTCTGGGCTGTTTTGTTTTTAAGACATATATAGTATCACAAATACAAAAGACCGTCAGAGGGAGTGGTAAAATTGCCCTGGAATTACAGTCCTTCAAATTTCTAATAGTGAATGTGACTGCTCATTGCTTCGGAAATGGTTTGGGCGTGATAAAGCTTTATGTGCACTTTTGAAGCGCGTATAAAAGATAGAATCTGGATGAGGGGAAAAGGGTGCAGCTCCCTCTTTTTGGCTTAGTGTGTCCAGGACATGCTGGGACACATCCTGCTATTTTCTGTTCTGATAGATGTGAACTTGAAACCCAAGCCTTCAAAATGCAGGGAGCAGGGGGGTGGGGAGAGGAGTGCTTCCAAAGATAAGCAAAGGAGGTATTTCCACTACAACAACTAAACCTGTTGAATGTGGTGTGCTTAATGTACCCCCAAAAGTTATCACAGCCAAAATCCAGAATTCTGGCCTGGACACAGTCTCCTGTGTGATCTCTGGCCATTTTTGCATTGATTGCTTCCCTGGCAGCAGCTCACACACACAAAAAGGTCACTTTCATATCTTCTGCTTTTTCTTACCCGCGGTGGGACTCCTTGCTTCTGCTCACCAGCCCCTTGCAGAGCCCACATCTCAGCTGAGAACAGCAGGAGCTGCAGCCCACCCGTCTGCAAGGGCTCAAGAACTAAAAGGCTCATCACCTCTCTTTTGGGTGGAGAAGCTGGTGGGGATCTCTTTGAGGGGGACGCTTGCCAGCACGGGGAGTGAAGCAGCCCCAGGCTGCCACCACCTATCTCCCCTTACAGCTTCACTTCTCTCTCTGCACAGGGTGCTCTGTCTCCCATCTGCCAGCAGTGCCAAGCTCTGCCACGGCTGCCAAACACAGGCAGGGCAGTTCAGGGCTCTTCCCTGCGCAGGGATGAGCTTGGGGCCTAGAAGAAACAACTTGAAGCTTAATCTGGTTGGGATACAAGGGCGGTTGGCTGGTTCCTGGAAGATGGGGATAAACCCTCTCTGCTTTGTAGCCAAGGAGTGTCTGCATTTGCAGCTACAGCTCTCTCCAGGAGAAGGAGATGGGTTCCCTGTTGTTCCTAGAGAACTGAGTAGCAGTGGGTCTGGTGGGACTTTCTTCTCCTTCCTCCTGGCCAGCAGACCGCAGCCACAGCTTTCAGATGCTGACACTGCTTTTCATCAGCAGTGCAGTTATCACCTGGCGATTCAACATCACAGTCGCTCCACTTGAGCTCCACCTTAAATCAGCCTGAAACTTGAAGTTAGGGCAGGATATGGCAGCTCCTCGCTAAGCTGGGTATTTTTCTACATGCACATGACACCATAGCGTGCTTCTGGTTTCAGGGTGGAGTTCGAAATGTGGCTTCTGACCAGTAAAGCTTTTGTACCCTGCTGTCTCAGGTCTACTAAATAAGTATTCAACAGAGAGGTTCTTTTGGTTTAGTAGGGGTAAGCTACTCAGGGTTTATGTCCTGCAGCTGACCCTTAACTTCACACCTCTCACACCTGTGGGACCCGAACCAGCAGAGCTCAAATCTGTGGCCCCAAAAGCATGGTACAAAATTTTTATACACCTGAGATGTGGGGTTGGCTGGGGAGGAAAGCAAGTCAGGGAGGCTCATCCTGATGGCAGGCACAATGTTCCTGCCTCATCCTTTTTACTGAAATGTTCTACAGCATGATAGCATGTACACTTAATTGATTTGGTAGCAAAAGGGACTCCATTTGAAACGTGTATGAACACCCCAGAAAGGCAGCTTTTTTGTTCTGTCCTGTACATGGCAGTAAGTAAATGATCAAAACAAATCCAGGTCCTGCCATTCCAGTCAGTGGAAGGAGCAGAGATCCAGAGCTGACTCCATGCTAAAATTCCGTTTTTTCTGAGAGCAATTGCAGGGAAGCTCCCAGCAGCTGTCGCTATCCAATGGATTTGAAATCTATTGTACCCATGCAGTGACTGAGCCAATTGTTGCATTTTATGAGCCTGTGAGCACTTTTTCAAAATTAAAGTGTGCTTTTCTCAGCTGTAAGAATGGTACAACGCTACTGTATCTATGGTGACATAACTCAGAAAGCTCCCACAGGCAAGAGCTTATATTTGTTGTTTAGTTTGCAGAGGAGTCATCCGAGGTATGATTAAATGTGTTTGTCTTTTAAAATAGTTGAAATCCACAGCCTTTAGCTACTAGCAGACATACTTAGCTATTCACCTAGCTCACACAGTGCTAACGGCTAGTTAGGGAAATTAAGGTGACAGAGGTGACAAACTGATAGAAAAAAACGGGTTGAAGGACCCCCTGCAGGAGGAAGGTGGTGCTGGGTCTTCTCAGGATCTTCTTTGAAGGATTCCCTGAAATGCTGATCAAGACAGTCCCCCACCCAGTAAGCACCGGTATGAATTTGATGATGACCTACAGAAAGAACCAGGTACAGAGGTAACTGCTTCTCTTAACATTTATTGTGCTGTAAGAACACATTCTGGATAAATTTCCTGTAAAATAAAGTAAAAGTTTTCATGTATCTCACTTGGAAGAGGCATTTTCTTGGTTCAGATCTAATGACTTGTAGCACTCCCTAGTTATATAAACACTAGTTGCATAAACTCCTTGTGGATTTGTCAGTGTAATGCTCTTCCCTAAGAAAACAGCAAAGCACCGAAACAGAAGCTTTTAAGAGAAAAGCTCAGAGAAAGACTGCCTAAATCTCCCACCTAAATGTCTACGTTTTCTTCACTGTGGCAAAACGAGGTCATGCATGGAGGTATGGGGCCATCCTGAGAAAGACGAGCCAGTTTTTGTTCTTCAGAACAAAACTTTACAACTCCACTGCAGGCGCCCTGGGAGTTTGAGCGCGTTGGTTTCCACAGCAGATCTTCAGCCAACCCCAAGCCAGGAGCAGCAGCCGCGCGTCCATCTGCGTGTGTGTGAGCTCCACACCTGCAGTAATCTGAAAGGAAGCATCATCTGCTCCCTCCCGTAGCAGCCAGATGCTGCAGGCTACGTGGTGCCCGGGGGATTAGCGTCCTGCTATTCATTTGGGCCCTTCTGGAGTGACAGGTAGAGTCATGCTTTGGCTGCGGAGCTTTGGCGGGCATACTCCAGGTATTACTCACCGCACAGCTTTGTCAGGACGTCAGATTAAAGCACGCCCAGCCTACAGATAAAGCCAGGTTTCTTTACTGCATGTAACTCGTTCCAGTAGCTCACTTTTTGTCCCAAGATAATAAAAGCATCAATGCTCCTTCTTTTTTTTTTTCTAATTAGTGAAACTATGTTTACAAGGCACTGTCAGTCCATTTCCTTCGTGCTATCTGTTTTATTGTCTGGTCAACAATACATGAACTTTCTAACTCTAGGGGTTCACAAAAGATGGATTTCCCTGCTAGTTTTCACATATGACAAAACCTTTTTGCTGGTGCCAGTATGAAATTATGAGTGGGTGTTCTTTGTTACAATAACAGGGTATTCAGAGCAGCAGGGACAATACCCACATACTGATTTCCAGGTTGGGCCAACACCAAAGCATCAAATTGATCAAAAAAGGAAAGTTTCTGTCTGCAAACGATGATGTTTTAGGAAGGGAAATCTTTTTGCAAGAGTTATTTTTGAGTTTTCAAGTGTTACTTTTGCGGCTGAACTGACAAAATTATGGATTTCACAAGTGAACTGCAAAGTGGGTGGAAAACTGGGTGGACCACCAGGCTCAAGGACAGTGGTCCGTCAGTCGAAGTGTAGCTGGCAGACAGTTCCAAGTGCCATTTCTCAGGGGCTAATAGCAGACCAATTTTTTTAAACATCTTTATCAACAACCTAGAAAAGGGGATGCAGGGCACTGAGGACGGTACCACATGGTGGGAGCAGCTGGAGGGGAGCACAGCCCTGCAGAAATGGGCTGCCAGGAACCTGCCAGCGCACAGTCTGGGCAAATGCTGTGTCTTGCCCCTGGCTGGGAGGAGCCCAACAGTGGTGCAGGATGAGACCCATGGTCAGGAGAGCAGCTCTGTGGTCCTGGTGGACACAAAGCTGTTTCTGAGGTCCTTTAATTAGATTTCACAGGATTCTTGTAGCAGGACTGAAGCCGAGATGGAGAATTTGTTTTGACTGAATGCAGCTTCTTATGCCATACCCTGAGGCCTGTGCTGAGTTAGATGGTGGTTTACCAACAGGAGACCTTATGCTCTGACAACAGGAGGATGGCCACAAGGTCCCAGAACACACTTGTGTCTTACCTCTTTCTGATACCTCAAGAAACCCAAACCAAGGAGAAGTAAGCAGACTTCTGAGGGAAAACTATCACCCTGCAGTAACTCCTGGGTCCTAGAGAGTACAAAAGACCTGCCCAAATACCAGTTTACCATCTCCAGTGAAGCCTAGGAGGCTTGATGAGAACTTGATGCCTGGTGTCCCTCACCCACAAGTAATCCTGGCGAGACTGTTTGGATGTACACCTCTCCATACCCGGGACCACATAGGTGTGAGGGGATGGGGGAAATCTGTGAATACATAAGTGCAGCTGAAATCAGCTTTGCTTAAAGTTAAAATGGCTTTCTTGCTCCATAAGAGCTGAGGCAGATCAACTGGTTGTGGAGGTACTGAGAGGACCCACTCCCAAGAAATCCAAAAGCTCTGAGTCCTTGGTAAAGGTGAACTAGGGATTCCTGTGGGTGCCTCCACTTATTTTGCTAACACAGAGATCAACGGGATATCAAGGGTGTAAAACTTCATCTCTAGCAGGTCTCTAACCTGACAGAAGTGAAACAAAACTGAAACAAACACTGCAAAAAGATCTGAAGACAGTCAAAAATGGCAGTTTGGGTGTGGTAAATGACCTTTCCTTCCAGCAGGAACACATGGATAACTGCCTGCCTATTTGAACAATTCTCCTATGTAGCTGCACAATGTTGGAGAAAATGCAATATCAGAGCAATGTCTGAGAAAGAATGGATGGAAAGCATGCGTGCCCATCTGCCAGATACTGTTGCAGGCTGAATAATCCCGTTGGGCTGCTGACTTATGTTTAGCTCTTCAATTAAGAGCAAGTCCTGCATTTGGTGCTCATGTGAGTAAGCCCCAGGGTCACATAAATAATCCTCAGGATTACTCAGAAATTAATTTTTAAGACATGATTAACACATGACTGGGAGCTGCAGGCTTTACACACAGAATCACAGAAACATTCAGGTGGAGAGGCAGGTCTGGAGGTCCTTACTCCAACCCCCCTCTCCAGGCTCAACTGACTTGAGAGTGGGGTCAGGTTGGTAAGGCCCTTCTCCAAAAAAGTTTTGAACGTGTCCAGCAGTAGACATCCCACCACGTCTCTTGGCCCTGCCCCACGGCTGCACCACTCATGTGGGAAGTTTTTCTCCTTATGTGCAGCCAGAATTTTCCATGCTGCGATGTGTCCCTTTTGCCCCTCATGACAAGGGACAAACCAAGACATTTTAAGACAAGACATCCATGTGCACTTCTGAGGGGAGGTTGGTAACCACCTGTGAAGTACTGGACATCTGCAATTAGGTCTTCCCTGAGACGTCTCTTCTTTAGGCTGACGAAGCCTGGTTCCCTCCATTTCTCCTCAGTACATCAGGTGCTCCAGCCCCACCAACCATCTCTGTGGCCTTGTACTGATCTCTCTCCAAGCTGCCAGCAAGCGATGTTTGCCTCCACCTCTGACATATACACAGGGACTGGAGCTGCCCTGGGAAGACAAACACTCTTCTGATGTTATTTTAATGCTCGTATGGATGTACTACTGTCAGTACTGCCTAGAGTTGTTCCCTGTGATGATGCTGTAGCATGTGTCCCCTCCCATGTGGGACTGAAAGAGGGGACAGGGTGAGCCTGCATGGGAAGAAGTTTGTCATGGAGGCGTTAAGCAGCAGGAGCATGGGACCTTGTGGTCAGCTGGTGACAGGTCTCTAGGCTCTGACTAGGTCAGAGGATGCTTAGAGGCAGAATTATTTCTGAGGCTTGGGCATCAGCTTTGGCTGAAAGCCTGGGCTCTTTCCATGTCAGTACTGAACAAAAGCGTAAATAAAGCATTTCTGTCATGCATGTCCCGCTCTCTCTTTTATTAGTTTGGCTTGCTCTCTTTTTTCTTTACTTTCTTTTTCCTGAAAAAAAAAAAAACTGTCTTGCATATCTTTCTTTAACAAGCATTGGCCACTAGAGCCATGATGCTCTGGCTCCAAGTACTGCTCAGCCACACAGGAACCTGTCTGGCTCAGGAAAATGGCCTTGTTTGCAGTACCGCCGTGTATCTGGGGCTTTCCAGCGTAGGTACAAGCTCCAGACTATGACTGTTGAGCAACAATGCAAAGGCTGTGGGCCAGATGTCTCCCAAGGGCTTCTCCAGCCATGCCAACAGCACAGTCGTCGTTATCAGGTATGAATCTGCATTACCAAGTGAGCAAAAGTACGTCGGGGCTCTCTCTGTGACACTCTGAAACCCGTTAACATCTGAGGGTTGAAATACAAAATCACCAAGAGAGAAAAACCTTTGGTTTTCAGTCTTTGGAATGTCACTGAAGCTGTTGCCCGTTCATGAAGCTTTTTTTTATGTTCATTGCAGCGCATGCACTTGCTCACAGGTTCACTGGCTGGGGCATGGATGGCTTTAACCCAGCATGAACTAGTATGATAGTTTAAATGAGCTCAGCACACTGCAAAAGTCACTTACTCCTGCTGAAGGCTGCATCTTTCAGCCTTGTTGTTCTGCTCAGGAGATCGTGTCGAGAGCTCTGCAGAACACCGTGGGGTCTTGCTCCTTCCTGTGGGGGCTACAATAGGACCAGCCTGGGCTGCAAGGGGAAATGGTTTGCACTTCACAGCCACCTCTGGGACTTCCAGCTTAGCCTGATGGCCTCTCAGAGAGATGCAGCTGAAGTCTGAGGGCCTTAAATACCTGCTTTCACAGTCAGGGCAGCCCGCAGCCTGATCTCAGGTTAGAAGTATCTTTTCATAGGTGTCAGCTGTGCTCCATGTAAAAGGACAAGCAGGGTGTAAGAGTAAGGTGAAGTACACATTAAAAAAAAATACATGAGGATTTCTGATATCTATGCGAGGTGCTGATGACCCTGCGGGTGTTGCTGTTTAACCTGGAGTTTGCAGGAATCCCACAGAAAAGTGTGTTGGAAACCTGGGGCTAGCATGGATGAACCCCCTGGAATGCTCTAGCATTCATTCCTTGGCTGTACTTGTTTAGGCAAACCAGACAAAAAGTACCTGATTTAGTCTGAAGAGGGTAGCTGGAGTCCAAGGTAAACATGTATGGGCAGCACTTCTGAGTAGCTCGACTTTCAAGTTTCCTGAGAGCAGTCATGCCCACGGAGTCGGTAATGAGAAGGAATTTGTTTGCTGAAGGATCTCCGGGGCTCTGCGCTTCTTTTTGAGGTGGGGGCATTCAGACAATTGATGAATGAAGCGTTTTCTGCCTGGGACAGTAAATATTTAACTGGAAAGTTTAGAAAGATCCGTCCTTCTGAGTTTTCAAGGCCTCCTCAAAGAAAGGCATCTTTCCTGCAGGCACAAAACACAAAGCAGGGGAAGGAGGACAGAAGCTAGGAAACAGAGGGAAATCAGAAAAGCTGTGTCCCTCTGTAGCCCTGCATCACCTCCTCTGTAGCAACAAACCTGCTCTGCTGCCTCTTTCAGACATCTGCAAAAGATGTCCTGCTCCCAAGCATTTCTGTCTCCCTATTCCACTTATTGGAGCACCCCCAAAATACTGATCGTTCCACCAGACCTAATCACTGAATGTTCAGTGCTTTTTTTTTCCTTGGGCAATCAAACAAAATGTGGCCTGCCTAGAGATACCAGGGTGATGAGAAAGGGTAGGTTTTTGACATGAAAATGTCTTCTGCAGGTTTTCCCGCTGTTGTGTCTGGCTGCTTTTGGACATGAGAGTGGCACCAGCAAGTATCTGGAACTTTTTGGCATGCAACCTGCCAGCCTGCATTGGGATGGTTTGTTGTAGCATCTTAGCAGGGAGAAGCACAGGCTGTGGAGGCCTGATCCAGGTGACAGCAGGGGTTGCAATGGCTTCAGCAGGAACGGGAGTTGCCCTCAAGCATCGAAACCAGCTAAATCTTCCTATTCACTAACTAGGCTATATTTTGTGGTTTGTCCTGGAGAAGTAGCTCCAGACAAACAGTCTTAACAGTTATTCTGTGACTGACTTTACTGGCTCAGAAAGAGCTGTGTCTCTCGTTGCCTTCTAAGATGCCAGAGATGTGAGTTGTGCGTGCTTAAGGCCACAGCGGATTTTGTAGTCAAGCACAGTGGGAAAGAGAGGTCCTTGAGGTCTGCGCGCTTCACCGCTGCAACCGACTCAAGGGCCTTCTCCTCCCCGGCACGATGCACACGATGTCACCAGTGAAATGCCTGCCTAGCAGAGCTATGACCGAGAAGGCTTGAATCCGCACTCAACCCCTCAACGGCTCACCTGAGTGGAGACTGGAAAGAGGATCTGCCGGGGACAAAGTGTTCTCAGGAAGGTCCCGTAGCCTGCTGCCCTGAGAGCAGTGCCTCTCTTCAGAGCTAAGCACCGGCAAAAGGAGTGCGGGAAGGACAGGAATAAAAAGAGCAGAGAAGAGATCTAACAGGGAGATTAAGTGGGCTTCCTCTTGGGATTGGCATTTCTCTGGAGCACATCTCTGCTGGTCTTGATGGTGGGGTGTTTGGCTGGTTCGCTGGGCTGCTTCCATAGGGTGATTCACTTTCTTGTTGGAGGTGGTCAGAAATGTTCTTTTCAGGCTACCAAATCTTGAGCAACGCACAATGGGAGATACGTTTGGGAGAAAGCTATACATGGAAGTGGTGGCTAAAAAAAAGAAAATACGTCCATGTAACAGGATATGTACAACTTAGTAAAGATCAAGGGGTGGAAGAGAAAGGTGCTGGGCTTGTTCAGCCTGGAGAAAAGAAGGTCAAGGGGGTACCTAGCTGCTGTCATCCAGTGCCTCACAGGGTTACAGAAGAAAGAGAGACAGAGACAGACTCACAGGTTGTCAGGGGAAGGACAAGGCATAGGTTGCAACAGGGGGAATTCTGGTTGGACATATGGAAAAAATTCCTTCCACAAGAGTGGTACAGGTCTGGGACTGACACTGGAGAGGTGGTGAGATCTCTGTCCTTGGAGATTCTCCAGACTGACAGGACAAGGTCCTGGGCAACCTGACCTAGCTTTGGTGAGCCCTGCTTTGAGCAGGGGGTTGGGCTGAATGTCAGTTGTAAATCATTCTGTGATTCTTCAAGAAGCTCCGCGGTGATCCTTCTGAGACCTCTTTCAATCCCAGGAGCTTCACTCATTGCATGCATACCTACATCAGAATAGAACCTGGGTTATAGGGAGATGTGGGGATGTAGGTGTGCTCATGCCTCATACTGAGAAGAAATGCACCCAACACAGTGTTTTGAAGGAAAAGCCCCTGCTTTGCTGTCCTTTCCAACCACTGCCCTGCTGGATAGTGTTACACAGTCCTCAGAAAGTAAAACTGAAGATTTCACTAGATAGGCCTGATGGCCATGTGTACAAAAATTATGTCACGAATGCTCGTGGTGTTTGATTTCTGTAGAGTGAAGCCTGTCACGTCACAGATCTTTGGAGGAATGGCCATACCATGGCCAAAACAGCCTTTGGATAAGACCTCAGCTGCTGGTGATTTCATCATGCTCTGTAGCAGGTGAGAAAAGGCACGAAGAACACAGTGAAATCAGGGACAGACAGGAGCTCTGTAGAGTGAGAAAGGCATTGATGAAGTTGCTGACTGTGGACCAGCTCGAAGTGTCCATAGACTTGGGAAGGATCTGCTGAGCTTAGAGTGGGATGTTGCACTAAGGGCTGCATGGGGATGACAAGGGAAAATGAAAATCAGGAAGCTCAAGCAGGCTTTGGCTCTACTGCAGAGAGCACAGATAGAAGCTGTTGTCAGAGCTAACTGGCTGAATGGAAAAACCTTGTGTGTGCTTGTGTTTCTCCACTATATGAAAAAGCTTTGAGCCCACAGACTGCTTCAGAGTGGAGTTAAGCCCCTCTTGGGCTTATGTGGTGTAAGAAGAGCTGGTGGAGGGGCCAGGCTTGCCCTGCCTGCTCAAGAGGGAACTACGTGAAGTCCTTTCTCCTGAAAGGACCCAGGGGACCAGATGTGAAAGAGATGGGGTTTTAATAGCAAGGAGTCCAGTGGTGGCATCACTACACACCTCTGGAAGGATGGATGGAAGCAGACAAGTGGAAGTGATTGATCTCCATGCCTGGGACGGCATAGGTGAGCTCTGAAGGTTTATGGAGATGCACTGGAGGTAAATGAGGCTGTCGCCAGCAGTGTATTTCTCAATACATCTGTCTTTTGTGCCTGTGAGTCACCAGTAAGCTGGAGGAACGGCTCATACAAGGATCCCCCTGTGCAGAAGTGTGTGCGAGTGGTCCCCACGCACTGAGGTGCGCAGCTCCCTCTGGCAGTACCTGTTGCAGCTCTCTCTGCCCACCAGGAAGCAGCTCCCCGTGGATGTGTAAGCCTGCATTCAAGATTCAGGTTTTTCAGTGGAACCTCTCTTCTTTTTTAATTAGTCTTTAAACATTTGTTTTTCAACAAAAAATGTTTTTTTAACAGATCCTGCACAAAATTTCTCGACCATCTTTTAACAGAAAAATCCCCAAGCCTCCAAAGTTTCCCACGCTTTCACAAAGGACTCGCAGTTTTCAAGTGGAACTCCTCTCTCACGAAAGTGACGGGTTTCTCCTCTTCCCCCTGGTCCTTTCCCAGACCTATCTGAATGTCTGCTCATCCCCTTTTTCTAAGGAGAGAAGCCAGGCAAAGCTGCAGGATGTTAAGCTGAAATGTCAGCCCTGTGACTGAAAGTGGAAGTAGTTTGGGGACCATTTTGTGGTTTCCTGGGGGTGGCAGGCAAAAGAGATACAACAGCACTGAAGATGGGGAAGGGGACATCTGGAGACCTGGCCCGGCATGCTCAGCACATACCCTCTTGCAGCAGAGCCTCTCCTGGTAGGTGGCTCCCAGGCATCCAGTGCCTTGCCCGAGTGAGCTGGTGCCCCCAGCCCTCGCGTGTGGAGCACCCAGCACCTCTGCACTTGCTGTTGGCTCACTGCAGAGCCACCAACAAAGGTCAGATTTTAGGATTGTTGATGTATGCTGGCTTGGGGAAATCAAACTCAAAAGCCCTTATGGTACCCTGTCCCAGAAGAGACAAAGGAAGTGGACAACAGAGGGACAGGACACAACGAGTAACAAGTCCTCTCCTGAAGTTTAATAACTCCAGGTTCTCCTTGCCTGCGTCCCTGGAATCCTTGGGGCAGGATGCTGCCATACCCCAGGCTGTTGCTCTGGCGGTCATTGCAAGTTTGCTGCCCATTTCTCTGCTTCAGCTCTCTCGGCAGAGTGGCACACATGGTAGTCCTTGCTGCTACAAAGCATGTATTGAACAGATCATTTCCCTTCTTTTGGTTTTCAGATGTAGGGGTTTTGCCCCCAAGGCAAAGGCGATGGTGGTGACCCACCTAGAAGTACTTCAGTATGCGCAGCCGGCTCTCACTTTTGCATGTTATCACAAGCACAAGCTCCCTTCTGCCTCCCGAGATTTCTCCCCTCACAACAGAAGTGCCCCAGCAACGACGACGACAGGCTAAATAGACTGCATGTGTTTGAGGCCTGCCCACCAGCTCCTTTCTTTTCACTCCAGCGTACGTCATCCGAGCTTTTGGGCCTCCCTCCTTTTAAACCCCAGATAGCCTTTGCCAACAGTCCTTATGTAAATGGAAAATTTATGCGCACACACCCATGCATGTGCAGTCATCCCTTCTGCTTGCTCACATACTCTTGCTCTCTTGAAAAGACTGTCAGACATCTCATTTTTTACAGTCGAGGCCTCTCTTTCCAGTTCCAAACTCTACCGGACAAATTTTGAGGACTCCTATATCCAGCTGTTAACTCCAGATCTAGCCAGGCGCAGGTGGAGGTTGGCACCAGTCTGGTGCTCTTCTCTTAAATGCTGTTAAGTCCACTGATTTTAAGCCCTGCCTCCCAAACTATATGCCATTGCTGTGCACCCACACAGTACCCTTAGCATGGTGGAACAGGGACTGCATCCATGCACTGTGACTCGATCTCCTTTTAAACTAAACCCTGTCTTAGCAGGAAAGAAAATGGAAGCCATAATTAAGTCTCAGTACCCCATTTTCCATCTCGTCACCCTGTTGTATCGACTGACATCCTTGTCAGAGTGAGCTAACTCTTTTAAGAAAATTGTAGTTGATACGTCTTATATCACAATGAGTGACATTTTACTGAGGAAAACTGAGCCAAGCAAGCACCACCTGAGGTTATTCCTGTAGCATACTCCTCAGTGCTACCTTTACCAATACTCCTCAGAGGAGGTTCCCCATCCTTTGAAAAGAAACTGCAGAAACTGCAGTTTTCATGCTGCAGCAAAGGCAGCCCAGAAGAGCACATATGAAGACCCACAAAAACAACCCCAGTAATGATGCCCCAAAAATGCTGAAATATCTCGACTGCATAAGAGATCCTGGTTTGGAGGATGCAATGCTAAGCATCCTCCCCTTTCTGCCTGGCTTCCATCTGAAATCTGCAGCAGCCTTGCAGGGAACCAGGGAAATGTGACTCACGCTAATTTGCAGTCATGAGTGATCCTGGATTCTCACCACTCCTGCCCAAACTCCAGCGAAAGGCACAGCATAATCAGGAGGATGGTAATTATAGCAGTCAAATGGCTTTGCCAGCATCTTCCACTTAATCTCATTTTAGGTGCCTAATTAGTATCCCTTGAAGATCTGTGATGTACTTGTCACATGGATTAAAAAGCAAGCAACTGATAAAAAATAACTCTCTGTGGAAAGCCCTATTTCTGAGCGTTCCTGACATAGATCCAGCAGGCATCTGTTCTCTGCACATCACTGCAAAGTAGGGAAGATCTGGAAGCCAAAGATTTAGGAGAAGATGGTGTTTCTGGTGAAGTTTACAGCTGATAGAGGTACAAGTGGAGCGGTACCTCTGCAGATACACAGTGGATGTGTGCATCCACATGGAGGATGCACAACCATCAGCGATTTTTGGAGAGCAGGGACTTGCTAAAAGGCATTAAGAGGGACTCAGTGAAACCACCTGAGCAGCCCACAGGGGAGCAGCAGCTGGGAGAGTGAATGGGTCACAGGTAGCCATGGGAGTGGGTGGCCCTCTCTGTGCAGCCCTCATTAAGCGACAATCACGATTCGAGTTTTCAGTAGGGATAGACCAGTCCCCTTGTAACAACATTACAACGCTCGTGGAATGGTAATCAGAAACTGCGTCCCTCCACACCTTAAAGAAAGTAGCAATTAAAGGGTTGTTAACGAAGGATTTCCAGAAGACTCTGCCTGAGAGGTGGTGTGCCCATCACCCCACTTCTGTTTTCTGCCCTCCCCTTGAAGAGAAGAGTTGTTCACAGCTTGCAAATGCCCAAGGAGGGGAAGTTTCTGACTGTGCACGGCAGTGGGTGAGCCAGAGTGTTCGTTCCACTTCACCTGGACCAGAGGGAAACCTCCTTCTTTCTTCCTTGCAGCGTTTTTTCGCTCATTTAAAAAAAAAAGAACTGGTCAAGGTGCATTTCAAACTGAAACATCCTGGTGAAACAACAAAGGAGTTCATTTGGAAAATGTCAAAATATGTTGTTTCCGCTCTCAGGAATTTTTACTCCTCTATCTTCAATTAAAGCTATTTGTTGGTTTGGATCAAAATCAATAAATAATCTAGTTTGCCACCAAAGCACACCTTTAGTGGCCGGTGTGCATCTGGAAACTCCAGCGGTGGCGCTGACTGCTTGTCTGCCATCACGCTGTTCCTGCACCCAACCAAGGGGTTTGTGTAGGAACACCACCGCACGTGAAACTACACGGACAGGCTTTGACTGCTGTACAGTGCTACCTTTACCAAGCCCATCTGCTTCAGCTAGAGCAGATCTTTCAAAAAGAGACAGTCTGAATCTGAAGGCTGCATAATTAAATTACTGATGAACTAGTAACCAAGTCATCCATGGTCTGATTCCTTGCTGACAGACTTCTGTCTCAAAAATGCAAGAAATCCCTAAGTAAACAGTGCAGAGCTGTCATCAGATTTGGAAATGTGTAGCTTTGAAAGTTACGAGAATTCTTTTGCTTGTGTGCAAAGGCTGTAACAAGCCACTTAAGCCTCCGGTGCCAGAGCCAAATCTGGATAGCATTTACCATCAAAGCAAAGGTCCCACCATCACTGGCAATAGTGTTTGACATGGTAGCTTCCCTCTCAAATTGCCAGGCCGCTTCACCAGATTTCTCGATCTCACAAGACAGGAATGTGAGGACACCAGAAGCACCCACCTGCCCAGTGGTCTCTGAGCAGGAACCACACACGAGCCTGGCCAGGTCCCAGGGCTGCCTCTGATACCCTCTCCTCTGTTGGCTGGCGTCCAGGGCTTGGGCTGACCCTGGGTGCATGAAGTTAAAAATCCCTGTTTTGGGGTCCTCTCTGCAGTCTGTTGGGCTGAGAGCGTGGATCCCATCAGCTGGGCCTCCCCTACATGCGTCCTTTCCCCTGTGGCTGGGGTTCTGGAGAGATGCTCCGCTCTAGAGAAGACTCTTTAAGAGCAGTAACAGACTCATTACTAGGATTTTCTCCATCCCCAGAAAAAATAAACTGTTTTTCCTTTAATGGCAGAATCATAGCCTCATTATAAATAGCGCCTTCTCTCTTACTGGTCTGCTTTCATAATGCTGTCAGTGTTTGCCTTCTCGAGAGATAGCTGATCACCAGCACAGACAGCAAGTATTGCATATTTATTCCAGTCAAAACACAACAAATGGCTTTTGCCCAGAGCCTGTATGGGTCCCGCTGGGCGCGCTGAGAGAGAGCCCGTTACCTGCCGTTGGTTTTCTTCGGGCGGTCGCAGCAGTGGCTGACACACGGTGGCTGCAGCAGGAGCGGGGAACAGCATCTGTGAGCCTGGAGGAGACACCAGCCTGCTAAGGACAGGAGCCATGCCTGGGTCAGCCACAGAGGAGGAGTGAATTGCTGGGCTCTATGAAGAAAACCTGCCATGCCTGCTTCCACGGATAGGAAAGCATCATTTACCACCAGGAAAATACCATATATTTTGAGTCAAAAGAACACAAATATGCAGACAGCATTCAGGGACCTGCTTGCTGGTCCTGTTAAGATTTTTTTTTTTTTTTTTGGGGTCACCAGATCACAGGAAGAGTTACTTGTAAGTAACCAACAGAGGTCTCTGGACCAACCTTCTGCTAACCTCAAAGCCTGACGGGGTTGCTCAGCGCCTTGTCCTTGAGGAGGCTGTTGGTTGGAGCCCTCAGCAGTGCCAGCGAAAGCCTCCGAAAGCATCGGAACCCCTCTGTGCCTTGGCCCCGAGGTTGCCTGTCTGACCACTGCAGCGCAGGGTTTGGCTTCTGTTTGGTGTGCTCAGCTCTGGCGTATAGATGCTGACAGCACCGATGACGCCTGTGATTAATTATTAATGCAGTGCTCAAGAGGCTGAGCTGTGAGCTGAGACACCTCTGGTCCAGGGTACGAACACAGAGGAGAGAGGCGGAACATGCACAGGGCACCGGGAGCTGGAGAAAGGGAGACAGCAGCAAGACAACTCTGCTCACCTGAAAAGTCAAAATTACCATCTGCTGGTTTTTACAGGCACTTCAGAGAGGAAAGCTTTAAAGAGAAGCCGGGAGGAGAATGATAACCAGTGAATACAGCATTGAAAAGGGAGAATGATGTTTAGCCAATGGAACAGATGGAGATGTGGAAAATGTTTATTTTTGTTACGCGTATCTCCTAACAGGGAACCCTGTTTCAGCCTGATGCAGTCAGACATTTTAGAGTCTGTATAGGAAAACTCCGTCCACAGCTGTGGACATGTCTGCAGGAAGACCCTTCGGGATTGACTGGGTTGCTTTTAAGGGTTAGGACTTTCATTTTATACTTTGTAAAAATCGCAAAGTTGACTGAAGCCAAAATTCACAGATGGGAGGGAAAATGACAGCAGTCTGTTCTTGAGGGAGGATTATTCTGTCACGCAGGACACAATAGAGACCTCTTCTTTTACTACTTTAACAAGTTTTGCTTCATGCTGGCATTCCTGCTTCAGAAAGGCACTGTCATGGGAAACGGATTCTGCCCGGAGACCAGACATTGTTCAGGATATCCCTTCTACCTCCGCGTGCTATTCAGCATTAACGCAGCTGTAAGCAGAACCCTGAGACTATTGAAATTTCTTTCTTCATCTCCCCCTTTCTCTTTGACAAATGTGTGACAAGGATGCAATTGTTTGAAAGCCCAGTGACGGAGAAAACAGAGAGCGAAGCCTTCATTCGTGCCTCAGTGATTTAGAAACCTACCCCCAAGACTTGTGAAAGAGGTCACTGGAGGTCTTCCATAGGGTTCAGCTTCCCAGCAGGTCTCTAGATACCGATGTAAAGGCACTTAAATGCCTCTAACAGCTGACCCTTTTGCGGATGTTCCCACCTAGGATTATCCTGGCTCTCGGGCTGAAGAATAGCCCTTAGCAAACTAATGGATCACAGACTCTTCTCTTTGAATATCTGCAGTTTGGTTTGGGTAGCCGCCCATCCAACCAGCAGGAAGTTGTTTCTTCATTAAAATGACTAAAGCTTTTGAAAGATGAAGATAAGGGTGCTTCTGATGAATCACTGCAGAGCTACATTTGGGGAATATTTTTTCTTGTTACCCAGAAGTTACTCAGCAGCCTGCTGGTAATGAAGCATGAACACAGGGAGGACGCTCAGGTGTTGATCTGTGAATACATTCTTCTGACAGAGTCCAGCCCAAAACAGGCCTTTTTTTTTTTCCTGCAGCTGCTCGGTCACCTTGTGCTTGAGGTGTATGCTGGACCTTTGGCCCTTCTTGGTATGAGCAGACATGCGTGGACCCAGCCTCTGCTGGGCAGTGGGGAGCACAGTGGAAACCTGCATCCTGCCACAAGGACACCATGCCCCCTTCTCCCTCCTGTGGGCACCTTTGCTCTCTCTCCTAAAGGCAAAGCACTCTCCCTCCCAAGTCCAGCACTCAGTGAGCTGGGCTTCCCATGCCAACCCCTTCTCTGCCTGAGGGAGACCCTGAAGGGTCTCACCTCCTTCCTCTGAAGAGCAGTTGCTCCTCCAGGCAACCTCCTGGCCCATGAGTGGGAGAGCATGAGGAGGAGGTGTCTGAGCCCCTTCTGCTAAAGCTAAGCTATTTAAAGATCAATGGGCCAGAAAGAGGGACGAAGGGTCAGCATCACTTGTGCTCCTGCTCGGAGGAGTGTTTGTGCATTTTATGCATTGGCTGTTTCATGTAATGGCACTCCAGAAGTCTTTGGAGCAGGACAGGCACAATGTACCCCTTCTGGCACAGGCAACTCTGGCTGCCAGGTGACCCTCTCAGAGTCCTGTGCTATTTCAGCTGGAGACTGGGGCTCCTCCAGCCCCGCAGCATCAGGGTGATGTGGTTTTTTGCCTCTGTGCGGTGGACGCTCACATTGGTTGGGATGATGATGCCAGCTGATCCAGGAGAGTGACTCCTCTACCCCTCCAGCTCTTTAAGGGACTTGGCACATGCCACCAGTGCCACCAGATCAGTGCTAGCTGCTATTCCCCACCCCTGCCCAATGCCAAGAGCTGAATGTGTTGCTGGGCTCATCCTTGTGCATAGGGGTGCATATCTCCCAGTGCTGCTGCTAATCTGGTCATCTGCCCCATGACCTGAGTCCACAGGACCTGCTAGCCATCCTGTCTACAGTCCACCCAAAGGGCCAGGAGCCCTGGGAGCCCAAGCGTCCTCCCATCCTTGTCCTTGCTGGTTCAGGGTGGAGGAGGCTGGGAGCTGCCAGTGCCAGGCTCCCCCAGTGAACTTGCTCTGAGCGCTGGGAGCAGCTCAGCTCCAGTTCTGCAAGCAGTGGTTAAATTCCTCTCCATCTGCCCAAGAGGTGCCCTGCACAGTAGTAGAGATACAGCCCAGGAGAAGTGACATGCCTATGAGCTTCAGGTGCTTCCATCGCTGGGACAAGAGAGGTGTTTGGGCAGCAGACTTAGATCCCAAGTACTTTTGTAAATATGTGCACCAAACCTCCTACTCTGACTCAGAATAAAACCAGAAAGAAATGTCTGTATTTCTGCTGCCTCTCTCCCTAAGTGACCTCTCCTGAGAGCCCTTTAGGCTTCCAAAACAAAAAACAAAAAACAGAAAGGAAAAAAAAAAAAAACAAACAAAAAAAAATCAAAGAAATGGAATATGATGAAAACCAAAAAAATGGAGAAGAACCTCAGGCATCATTTAGGAAAGGCACAGTGTCTTGCTCCGGCACCGTGCCATCTATGCTCAATGCCTAGAAGGCTGGGAAAGGTTCTGGGAGAAAAGTCCGCTGCGCGGGAACATTTTAAGGGCCTGAGTGGTAATGAGTCAGTGCTGAGGTTTGGATTCAGATGCTTCCTACCCAGTACCTGCCAAATGTGCCAGACCTTGCTGGGGAAGGACATGGAATACCATTATCCTGGGTTCACAGAGAGGAAAAGGGAGTTGAGCAGAGGGGACTATGTGCCCAGGATAACACCAGGAATCGGCTGAGGGTCTGGGATGAAAATGTGCAGGTTTCAGGCTCCCTGAGGCATAACATGCAGGAGATGGAAAAGCATTCACCCCAGTTCCATAGCCATTGCTGCTCTGTTGGTTCCCAAGGGAGGGAAGGTTGGGTGAAGAATGGAGAGGGTCCAGAGGAGGGCCACAAGGATGATCAGGGAGTTGGAGCACCTCTGCTACGAGGACAGGCTGAGGCAGCTGGGGTTGTTCAGCCTGAAGAAGAGGAGGCTCCGGGGAGACCTAATAGCTGCCTTCCCATACCTGAGGGGGGCCTACAGGAAGGCTGGGGAGAGCCTGTTTACAAAGGCCTGAAGTGACTGGATGAGGGGCAATGGCTTTAAGCTGGAGGGGAGCAGATTTAGATCGGAGACTAGGAGAAAGTTCTTTACTGTGAGGGTGGTGGAGCACTGGACCAGGTCGCCCAGGGAGGTGGGTGAGGCCCCATCCCTGGAGATATTCAAGGTGAGGCTCGATGAGGCCCTGGGCAACCTGGTCTAATTGGGGGTGTCCCTGCTGACTGCAGGGAGGTCGGACTAGATGACCTTTGGAGGTCCCTTCCAGCCCGGACGATTCTATGATTCCATGATTCTATGATAAGAAGGGAAGGTGAGACCATGCTTTTGATGCAGAACCATTTCCTAATGGTGAAGGAATGAGGGCAGAGCAAAAGAGCAATGCTTTGCCCCTGGGATACCTGGCTGAGGTCAGTTCACATCCCTGGGGATCATCCTGGTCATGCTTGCTTCAGCCTCTCTGTGGCCATGCCCTCAGCCCTACCAGGCTTTGTTCTGCACATCAGTGTAAGTCAGCCTCCATTTTTCTTTGGCAGTGCTTGGCAGGCTTGGGGGTCAGGGACTTCAGGGGGTACTTTCAGTCCAGCCGCTTCTGTCATCAGCATGCCCCAGGGCCAGCTGTGATAGTGAGTACTCCAAATTCAGGCAACAGCTGTTGTCCTTTGTTACAGGGAAGGGAGAAGGACCATGCTCTGTTCCTCCTATCAACCCATGGTGGAAATGGCACTCCCTGGGTCTGCTGTAACTTTGCTGTGGCACCTTCAGAGCTTCCCTCCTTCCTTTCCCACCTCCTTCTGAACAGCTCTGAAAGCTCACCTGTCCCCAGGTCTGCAGTGAACAAAGAGCTGGAGATGGTCTCAGCCAGATCTTTAGCCTGATGTGTGGCTTTCCATCTCATGGGGTCTCCAGGCTATTAGTTGGGACTCTGCCTTGGTGTTTAGCTGCACCAGCAGGAGCTAAGCAGCTGAGACACATCTTACCTGGCTCTATCAAGCAGGAGGACAAGGGTCTTGCACCTCCGATCTCCAGATCAGGAACAGGAGCAAAGCCCAAAACAGCTGTTGGCTGAGAAAATATTGCCTTAGAAGCTGGACCAGGCCAAGTGCCTTCACCTATCACATGCGACCGCTGCCCCTGCAAGGCGGTTGAGCAATAATCCGTCAGGAATTTGATCAGGAGCTAAATCCCAGTTACCAAATATGGGTTGCATGGGGCCAGCGTGTGGGCGCGAACCCTCTTTACGCTCCGTTTGCCCTCGTTCTGGCGCTGACCCCACCATGAGCTCATTGGAAACCAGCTTTGTGCAGAGCAGCCCTGCGAGATCCTCTTCCCTCCACACCCAGCCCCGGCGGCTCACGCTGTGCCCAGGCAGCCATCACTTGGTGGGGAGGTGAGGCACCACCATCTGCCTGCCAGGCACGCCACGCGGCCCCCGGGGCCGGGCGAAGCTCTGGGATCTGAGAAGGGATCTGGGATCTGACCCAGGGCCAGGGGAAGCTCTGCGATCTGAGAAGCCAGCTGTGTTCAGCCCCCTGAGTGAGCACCGCAGGGAGAGGATGAACACGGCGATGGAAGAAGTTGGGACGAGCATTAGAAGTTGACCTGAGTTTCACTTTGGGCTTAGAACAGCAACATGAGCTACCATTGCCTTCCTGGCTGCAGCGATGACCCTCGTTGTCCCAAGGGGTGTTGTAGGAAGAGGCATGGAGCAGCAGGCACCTCTTGATGCCACACTGATAAGGGTGCTGGTGCTAGGTCAGCATCTGGAGAGCTGTTACAAGCAGCTGGATGTAAGAGGGAGGGGAGAGGACTCTCAAGCACCAGGGTGTTGAAATGAAAACCCATTTCTCCGTAACCAACCATCCAGCTCATGCTGTAGCAGTGGCAAGCTTTGGTGCCACGACTGTGCCAGGAGAAGAATCCAAGCCTACCAGCAGGCACCCCTCCTTCCCTCTCCTGGCAGTGCCCTCAACCAGGGTCCCTCGCTCTTGAGGGATGCTCCTTCCAGCCCAGCCACACACACAGGGCAAGGCCAGTACTACCCCCAGGGTCCAGGCACCCGGGGAGCATCTCCTGCAACACAGCCCCAACCCAGGACCGAGGTGTCACAGCCCAGCCAGAGCTGCCGCGACCCAGCCAGTTTTTCAGGCTGTAGCAGACCGCGGGTGCCGGGCTGTGCCGGGAGGGCATTCCTCCGGAACCACACTCCTCGAGGGGATAATCCACGGGGGAATGTGCCAGCATGCACGGCAGCCCGCACTGGCCTCGCCTGGCCTGAGCCCCATGCAGGACCTGAGGAGGTCCCCACCAAGTCCTGGGTAGTCCTACAGCTCCAGCAAGCTTTGTCCTGTTTGTTGCTGCTGGAGACTCCTTTGCAGCTCAGATCTGCCCACAGCAAAGTCTAAAGAGACCAGTTGTCTCTGCAGAAGCCCTCCTGCAGTGGCTCCAGCGTTTCGCTGCCTGCCAGGTGTAAGCACCAAGAGATCTACCAGGTCTCAGCTCATCCATAAAGGCCAACTGGTTTTCTCCCCTCCTGGCTTGCAGAACATCTACTGAAAGGCTGCAGCACCTCTGCTAATGTTCTGGACATTTCAGAAATAACTTCCTTTAAAGATTCTTAGTGTATTGTGCCTCATAGCATATGACCTTTTTTAAGTGATCACCTCATCTAAGCACGACTTTTCTGCAAGCGCCACATTAATAGTGCCACCTATTAATAAATAGGTGTGGGAAAGGCTGAGATGGAAAAGTGTCCTCTGTCACTCCACTTTTTGTTGTTACCACACCAACATCTTTCTCTCAGAAGGTGAAATGTTTTAAATAATAAGAGGAAAACGACCTCCTCTGGAGGGGAGCTCTCTCAAGCTACTGCTTGGATGTGTCTCCAAAGATTTCAGGTGAAGAAAGCAAGCTAAAGTAGTTGAAAGACTTGCTAAAGGATGCAGAGAAAAATAATGTCTGTGATTTCTTGAAGGTGCACTATAGCTTCAAGAAATATCACCTCCTTTTCCCCAGCTCAGAAATTTAGGCTGAGCTTGTGCTTTCACCCCAACTACCATTTTGTCCTTGCTAGAGAAATCTGGTTGCAAATAACCTTAAACCTTTGTTAAAACTCCAGTGCTGCTGTGTTTGGACTTGGCCAGTGTAACCCCTGCTAAAAAATGCAGAAAATATTTCAAAGTCAAACTTTAAAGGGACAGCCATTGTTTTATTTGTGTTTAATTAAAAATAATAATAATAATAATTGTTTTCCAGTCCCATAGTAATTAGTAATCCAATCTACAGCTCCCATGGGAAAGAGCCTCTGCTTCTGGAACAAGCGTGCTCGAATATTGACTTGTCCTAGCCATTGCCAAGGTTTTGAGTACAGCAATTTGTTGGGAGGGGGTTTCCAACTTTGACTGTGTAGCAGTTAAACTGTCGTGCTCCAAACCACAGAGTTTTACTACGGCCTCCATTTCCCTTTGTTTTACCTGAACTTCTCATCCCGCTCTACAAATCCTATGCCAGAATGAGTCATTCCTGCAGGATTAGCTCTTATTTTTCAACTCCTCCGTCAGTGTTGCCCAGACTAGTTCTGAGGAGAAAAAAATCGACACTCCCTATTCAATAAAGCTGTGTAACAAGTGACTGAAAGAAATTACCTCGAGTGCTCAGCTATTTACACTGAACCAGCAAGGACCACCCCGTCTCACAGGGGCAGCCGAGCCCTCCGCACAGCACAGCGTGGCTGACAGTAGTGGGGGATGCACCGGTGCCCCCCGTGCCTGCAAGTCACCCCACCTTGCTGCTGTGGTCCATGTGGGGATGTTGGCTTGCTCCTCACCCCAGAGTGGGGGACCCCTGGATCAACAGTGAGGACCCCCAAGAAGGATCGTGGGGGTGCACCACCCTGGCTTTCACTGTCTGAGCATCGGGGGGCTGGGTCGAGCCCCTTTCTGGCCCTCCTGCCTTTGGGGTGGAGGTACCTTCTGGGGGCCCCATCTCTTTGCTGACTGTCGAGGTCAGTCCCGTGCCTCTTAAGTTCAGCATGTGGCTCAGGCCAAAGAGTCCTCTGCTCTGGGACCTACTTGCTGGAAGCGGATCTTAGCCTGTCCCTGCCCTACAGAACTTTTCTTACCTTCACACCTAAATAAACACCTGTTACAAAGAAAAAAACAGTATTTTTCTTTGTATTGTCACATTTTATTTTCCACCTTTTCCTTGTTCTTTGTTTCTTAAAGTAATAAAGACAGAGCAAAATTGCATTGTCTTGTAGTGGAATAAAGAGGAGGAAAACTCAAAGGCTTCAAAAAGATGCACTCCCTTTCCCCTTCCCTGTCCAAAATGTGACGCTGGAAGTGATTGTTTAAATAACTTCTGGAAGATCTGTTTTCTGATACTGGTCCAGTGTGGTGGCAAATCTGTGATTTGCATATAAGGACCCAAAGTGCATAAGCAAAACTGTCAGAGCCAGCTGGTAGAAATAAGATCTGAGCACCTGGCATTTTGAGAAGTCATTTTCCTTGCGTCCATGGGTCATTTTCCTACATCGTTTCACAGGACTTGAGCTGACTTGACACAAATTGCTGGAAATTGTGTTTCTCCCACAACAACAGCGAGAACTGCAGAAATGACAAGTTTCTTGGTCCAGCAAAAGCTCAGAGTGGGGTTATGCCCCAGGTTAGATCAGCTTGTTCAGGACCATGACCAGCCAAGTTTTAAAAAGCCCAAAGTGCAGAGATCCCACCATCCCTCTGGGAAACCTGTCCCACTGCATAGAGGCCACACATGAAATACTTACTGGTCACAGAATAATTAAGACCAGACTGTCCAAAACGAAAAGAGATTTCTGAAACTTTTTTGCTGTCCCTGAAAATGCACACTGTACAGCATATATTTTTAATAGCAGCATGAGATTTAAAAACACTTCTTCTGTGTAGATTACCATGACCTACACGCTTTTGGAAACATGTATGGCCTCAGGTAAATGCTGGGAAGATGCTTATCTCCTGTAAATCCCCACAGGTCTGTTAACTTCAGCAGGACTCCAGCTTTTCACAGCCTTCGCAGTCTTGTTAAGGAGAAGGTTTGAGTTTGAGAAATAACCTGTCTCCTCATCTGGGGCTAGACATTTTGCTAGGGGCTCAAGCAAACTCCAGCAAATTTCTGTAGGTACTTGTAAATAGGGCATGACTTGGTAATTACTATGGTGATTGCTAACGGGTCAGAGAGTGGCAATGAGAACAAAAAGGCCGAGGGAAAAAAAAGGAGCTCTTTCTAAAAGTATTCAGATTTTGTCTGCCAGTGCCAATAAGCTCAAACTATCCCCATCTTACCTTTTGTTTTTTAAATAAAGGCTATTTACATCCCCCACTCATGGAATTACAGCACCAGTCCCTCATCAGTGTCTACCCAACATCTGAATCCAAGGATGGCAGTGGTACTCACAGTTCCCCAACAGCCAGGGATGATTTACCATCCAGCTGTGCTTTATGCATCACAGGGGCAGGCGGGCACACACTAGCACACACACACATGCCATTTTAACCA
The DNA here is from genome assembly GCA_013399435.1 of Arenaria interpres. Lineage (NCBI taxonomy): Eukaryota > Metazoa > Chordata > Aves > Charadriiformes > Scolopacidae > Arenaria > Arenaria interpres. Next base: position 46,489 of record VXAK01026193.1, read on the forward strand.
CAATTTCCCTTGCCCCAGCCAGGGCTCGATACACACTCCCCATCCTGGGCATCCAGCTGTCTGTGCCCAAGGTCAGGAAAGAGCCCAGTGAGGCTCCTCAGCTTTCATTGGGAGCTACGATCAAGCTGGGGCTTTCACCTCTGGCCCCAGGGCTACGCTGTGGCTGTGCCTGTGACCCTCCTTGAAATCCCCAATGTGGATCTTGACCCGCTGTCTTGGCTTCCCTGCCCTGCCTCTGACCTGCCTCCTCGCTGAGGACCTCCCCAGAAAAACCTCGAAGCATCAGAAACCTAGAAGTGAACCTACCTATCTGTGACATTACTTTTTGTATTTATTTACTTGTACCAAAGTGATGCTGAAAGTCTTTGATTCCAGGCCAAGACCTGGAGAAGACACTTTGGTGGACACAGCATTTTTTGTCCATCCCTTCAAGATCTCCACAAAACAAACCTCCCAACCAGTCTTCCAACAAAGGTGCTTCATCTTCGTCCAGCTTCAGCCCCATCCCTTCCTCTCCATGTTCCCTGCTTTTCCATGGTGCTTCTCTTCCTTCTTCTCTTTCTTCTGCTTCAGGTGTTCCCAGTGTCCCTCCACTGCTCCCATCTACTTGCTCCCAACACCTTTTCTCTCCTCTGCTTCCCTCCTTGGCTGACCTACTCTCTGGGACCATGGGGGAAGTCCTCTGCAAAGACTACAGTGCAGAACACATAACAGGACAGGAAATTGGTTACTAAATTATAGGACGCCTGCACTGCAATTTGTTAAAGACTTCCAAATATCCATATTTGGGTGGAGCAACATGAAGAACATTAGCAATAAAGAATCCCACCAAGAAATTTCTCCCGCCTGTGTTGGGAAATTAGTCTCCTAACACTGCAGTTTGGCCCTCTCCATCCCATACTGAAGTGATGGTTAGAAAGAGCCCATGTCCAGGGCAATGTGGTTCTGTCTGCAACAAAGGAAAAAGAAAACAAACAACATTTCTTTCCAAATAACATATTGAAGTACAGGAGGATATTTGCAAAGATTTTTTTTTAACAGTAAGGCAATTAATTAACTTAAATACTATTCTTAAATAATATTCCCAGCTTCCAAAGCAAGCAATACACAATTCTCTCTAAACTGCTGCATCCTATGATTTTCTATCAAGCATCAGGTTTCATCACTGCAGGGAGGGATGAACTAGAGCACCAGCAAGCAAAATTTGGCTTCAGGCGACAAGCCACTTATCCTGTCCTCAAGCCTCAGGGTCTTTCTAGCCCCATGGGCCCCTCCCGGGAGCTCCCATCAGAGGGCAGTGATGCCAGTTGTCAGCCAGCAGAACAGAGAGGTCCCAGCAGGGCAGCTGGGAAACACAGAGTAGGAGATGTTCATCTTGCAAGGTCTGAAGCCACTGCTGTGTCCAACATGCTTGGCCTTCACCTGCTGGACCAAAGTTAGTGGCACAAGAAACACTAATGATGGTGGCCCCACGTGCAGAAGAAATTCTGGTGGCTGGCTGTTTTCTCTACCCTCTGCCTTCTGCAACAGCCTTACAGCAGCTATCACACCGGGACACAAACAGAGGAAACTATACCCAAAGCTGACACTGTGCAGTGCACACAGTGGCCCGCAGTGACCACGGGGGGGCTGTGAGTGGCAGGAAAGACTCGCAGGGGGAAGCTGAACCTCACTACGGGGAATGTGAATACCAAAGACCTAGGTCAGCCTTAGAGGGGATTAAACCTCTCGAAACTGTTGAATGAATGGCCAAATAGGGCATTTGATAGGCAAAACAGAAAGGACTTATTTCCATGCCAACAGAGCCTGATGGCTATTCAAAGATACCCATCCGGACGATTTTCATGAGGTGCTGAAATGCACAGGCTCCAGGGGAGCAAGAGCCGTGCAAACCTCACAACACCTGCAAAAGGGAAAAAAAAAAAAAAAAGCATAGCAAGCAATTTTCAGTTTACAGAAGAGAGACTAACTCTGCTTTGCATGTTCCCAGAAAAAGTCAGCTCCTCCTCTTTACAGCATCTGACAGATTTGCTCAACTCCCAGTGATTTCTTGGCGGTGCAAAGGCAAGAATTATTCTCTCTCAAAGCGGCTCTAAAAACTGCTTTGGCAGGAGGACAAATGAATGTGTCGTGGCCCATCCAGCTTCGGCTGGACCCACTCCCCACTTGCACCGGGAAGGTGTCTGCTCCTTGCTGCCTAGGTCACAGGTGGTGTTTTATACTGCTTTGGCTTGTGGCTCCATATCTTGGCTAAATGGGTCTCTCTCTCTAGGTTGAGGCTCTGCCTCTTCTCAGGTCAGCTGCTCCCTTCGAGTTCAGCGTGACTGTCACCCTACAGCACCAACCCCACACACCACTCATGCTGCGTGCCTGTCCCTCTGCACACAAAACCGCTGCATTCACACTAAATTCCCCCCAGTGGGGTAAGGAGTGCCCAGGGAGTGAGCAGAGGTGGTGCCCTGCTCTGAGAGAGCCTGTCCTGCCTACCTGCACCTTCTCTTCTCACAGCACACCCGCTGCAGGTCCTGCTCGCCCTCCATGGGTTAGGGGAGCTGCTGGGCTGACAGACAAGTGCACTGGGTGGCCTCTCTTGGTGCCCTCCAGCCCAACTCAGGTGGAACCATGCTGGATGGAGACTGAGACTCCCCATGCCTCTTGCCCCAGCCAAATTTTCTCTCCCACGGCCCTGAGACACGGCCTCTTTTAAAACCACCACAGGTTATTTTATTTTTTTTTCTGCAGAAGAATGACCACAACAGCTCACCCAAGCCTCCCTCATGGACTTGGCAACATCCAGAAGATGCTCTCTGCAGGCAACCCTTTCTCCCCTGCAGCCCCAAGTTCCCATAGAAAGCTCAACCAGGGAATGAGATGCAGCATTAATTTGGAAAAACAGGATCAGGCCCCTGATGCAGAGGGAAACCTCGCTCCCACAAGACAAGGCATGTGAACAACTGATGCAAAGATGCAATGGACACATCCCACTAGTCTGTTGCTTTCCAGCCCCTCTTCTGCCATGTGACGGGACCCTGTGCGGCCGTCACACCATCAGTCCTCCCACAGAGGCTTCGCCTTTGTCCCCATGTCACATTCTGGATACAAAGCGTTCCTTCCCAAAATCCGTACAATCACCTCTCTGTTTTTGTCTGCTGCTAACTCCAGTCAGGCGCAAGGTGTCTTAAGCTCAGTGACTTTGGACACTTCTTTGGGGACACATGCTCTGAAAGTGAATGAAGGATGCCCCCAACACATGTCTTATTCCGAGAGACTCCAGCTTGTGGTCCCCTCTTGGATCTTAATCATGAGCTGCGTGGAAGGCTCCTTCGTCGCTAAGTGTCATGAAGTGACTGGCTGCGATGATCTCCACGCTTCCAGCAGCAAAGTCCTCACACCAAAGACAGAAGAGCCAATAAACAAACCGAACTTGCCGTCCCATCACAGAGGCAGCTGTGTTTGGGGCGCAGGCTGTGCCATGGGGTGTGTGATTTCACCTCCTCTGCGCCCAGCCAACCTGACCTGGGTTGCCCTGCTGAACCCCTGGCTTGGGGGACATTAAATACAGCTCTGCCGCTCCTGGGACAGAGGCAAAATGAGATGTTTCTTCCCTTCAAAGAGAAGAGGAATTCTAATGGTGGAACCAACGCTCTGACTGTGCTGCACCTGAAGGGGCTGTCCACGCATTTAACGTCCCCTTCCCTCTGGTTTGGTTGAGGCCGGAGCAGCCACTCAGGCTGCAGAGCTAATGGAGAGCAGGGAGTTTACTCTTGAGGGATCTCAATGGTGCAGTTTGTAATACGGAAGCAACGGAGTGAAGGACGAAGCCTAAAGGACTGTATTTTTCCCACGGCTGGAAATTGCTCTTGGAGGTGCAAGCAGATGGGATTTTGGCTGGGGTGATTCCCTGGCACCTACTGGTACTAACGAAGTGCAGTCTTGAGAGGCCAAGGCACAAGGCCCTTGTGCAGGGTACGCTCTGCAGCACCTGGTCTTGAGGCTGGTGAGCACTTGGCTCACTTGGAGGCTGCAGATCCCAGCGCAGGCAGGACCTGAGCTGGGAAATTCAGGGAGAAAAAGCGCTGACTCTAAACTTTGTCCCAGGGACCAAAAGAAAGTCTAAGCTATAGCTTTTATACGGCTAATACTCCTGTAGATGTCACACATTTTCTACTGCATTATGAACTCCAAATGTTCAATCAATACATGGCATTGTTCATTTTACTTACTTACCTTTGTCCCTCCTCCTGTGTAGCCAAATCAAAAGGGAAAACAAGATGTTCACAAACAGGAAAAGCACCAACTTCTTCTGCTCCAGCAACAGGCAACACTTTGATTTATAGATGGAGGAGATCTGCAGTCTATATAGATATACCTGGCTGAGTCCGAGTTTCATGATCCCCATAGTACCCTCCCCACAGGAACCGGTACTCAAAAGAGACACAAATGCTTAAAATGGGACATACTCCTGCTCCCTAAGCGGAGAGCTGAAAATGTTTTTAAATAGGCTGATGATAGCGTCAGATTGAGGATAATCCCAGGCTACCATGTTATAAAACTCCCACTTCACTCACAAATACTGGCATGACAGGTTAACCTGCGTGACGGGGAAAGGAGAAGGGACAAGAGCCAGCACATGGCTGTTTGGGTATCCATTTCATTCTGCTTACATGCTGGGCTCTGCCAAGGAAAAGTGCTTTCTTGGAACGGGATTTTCATCACCAGCAGGGAGGGCGAAAGCGGCCGCGCAGCGCACACCATCCCTCCCCAACGCACACCTCCTGCCTTCCCCATCCTCTGCAAGCACAAGGCGAAGCATGATCTGACTTTGCCCTCTGGAGGCATGGGATCGGCATGGCGCGGGGAACCCCGGAGCTGGCGGAGCTGCCCAACTGCTTTTTTGGAAAAGCCGATAGGAAAATTCATCCCCGGCCACAGCCACCCCGCGAGCCAAAGGGCAGAGCGCCCCAAGCAAGGCAGCTTCTCCGCTCTCCCTTTGCGCCGAAGGAGTCAGCTTCTTGCTCCCTCCGGGATACTGCTGCCTTACTGCTTCGTGCGCTTCGAGGCCGCGGAGCGTCAGCACGGCAGGCTGATTTTTCTTTTGGCACAAACCCTGAAGCATGCGATTTGAAATACTGCCACACGCCTGCTTCCAGCCACTGGGACCGCACACGTGGGTCCTCAGAGAGCGCCACTTCATAGTTTATTCTGCTACCTCCCAGCTCACTGGGAAGCTGCACAAATAAGCAGGTGGCTGAAGAGTATGGAGCCCCCTCATTCAGCTTAGAAACCAGGGCTGGGGTTTGTTTGCTGCATGCAAATGGATCCTCATCCACACCAATTTTTCTCCAAGCAGAGTAACAACTTCGTTGGAAACCTCCAAGGGAGCTGTTCCGTGAGGATGAATGTCTCCCACCTCCCCTTGCTCCCTCAAACTCCATCTGTGCAAAGGCTTTGGGAAAGCTTTTCCCGCAGAGACAGACTCAGTAGCGCACCGGTGACATGACTTCTGGAAGAACTCGCAGGAGGCACCAAGACAGAGGTAGCATCAGCTGTACAGCAACGCACATCACCTGCACCCCTAAGCCCAGCCACCTCTCTGCACAGTCATTCCTCTGCAGCTGCCCACATCCATTCCCACATACCTGTGGACGCTCATGCCTTGGGTCCAGCCACACACCTGCGCACATTGGCACATGGCTGTATGCACACTCGCGTGTCAGTGCACACCCACGAACTCCCACGCGCGCATCCTCAACCCCACGCTGGTGTCCTTGCACACGCATGGTGCTCACCCTCCCAGGCACACACATCCCTGTGCAGACCCTTTCCATCCCACCTCTAGGACCTCCTGCCATTCCTTTTATCCTCTGGCTCCTGAGCATCACCGTGCCAGCAGGTGCCCCTAACCCTGTGAGTGGGTGCCACCCGGGGTACAAGTGTTCCTTGCCAGCTGGGTGCACTCATGGAACGTGTTCTGACCCACAGTCCCGGGCTCTGGCTCTCAGCCCCAAGCAGCCAAACAAGCAGGAGGGAAAGTTATGTCCAAGCAGCAGCCTGTGGAGCGCTTGGCGTCCTTTGTGGTTGGAAGGACCATGTACCTGGGGGTCCTGTGACACAAGGATCAGGGGCGATCAGGTCAGATCAGGAGTAAAGCAGGGCCACGGGAGCCCAGCTCTGTGCCGAACTGCTGTTGGGAACCCCAGGTGAGGGTCCCGGTCTGAGTGTGTTTGAAGCTGCAGCTCTGCACGCACACTGCCTAAGCCCACAGCGACTCTCTCTCCTCCCGTGGATCCGTCACCGGGTTTTTTTCCCCATTTAATTCGTTTCCACCGCCTCACCGCCACGCAGGAGCGTCGGGGCCGCAGAAGTGACACTGCCCGGAGGCGCTGCCCTGTGCGGCACACCGACAGCATCCGCTCCCACAGCGCCGACACCCGCACCGCTGCTCCCTGCCCCGCAGCCGTGCGGGATGCCGGCGCCCCGACGGGACGGGGACCAAGAGACGG
>VXAK01026193.1:63126-77091 GCA_013399435.1 Arenaria interpres
TTTCGTAGAATAGGTGTATGTGTGCCTTACATGGGAAATAGTGTGAACTAAAACTGTAATAGATCAGGCTGTCGGGACGAATTTGAGCTCCAACTTCTCAGCCCACAAGAAGAGAGACAGAAACTCAGGCGGCCGGGATAAGGGTATAAAATACCTGAAAGCTGAAAGATCAGCGTGCATCTATTTTTGGTGCACCCGATTCAGCGCTGTTTTGTATTAATAAGTTTTTTTTTAACCTTTGCTTCGGTGACTTTGTCCTCTTTAAATTCTAAGATGTGAGCCAGTGTTTCTCACACAGGGGTTCACCCGGCCTCAGCTGCCTGCACAGCCCGAGGAGCTGCCCGCTGGGGTCGGCTGGCCAGCCCCCCCAGTTCCTTCCTGGAGGCTCTTCCTGCTGGAAAGGCAAAGTTATTGGTTTGGGTACCTGAAAACTGGTGGCCAGTTGTTGCACAGAATGTAGTGCTTAGCTGTATAAAAACGCAGCGCTAGAGCTGCACCATTAGACTGCAATTAAACGTTTCGACAAACAAGCAGTACTTTCCAGGGGCGTGTGATTCTGCCCTCAAACCACGTTTAGTGCTTTTGCAAATTAGTTGGGAGATGGTGTGTGCAGAAGAGGGTTGAAAAAAGAGTCGTTATTAAGGCAATGAAGCGCAGATCACACTGTTTACCACACAAGATGTGTCTCAGTTTCCTTGGTCTGTTTTTCCCTGTGTGTCATCGGTGAAAACCTTGGGCTGTCTGAGGGAGACAAAGGCAGAGTCATGCTCAAAGCTCCAAGCCCACCCTGATGGACTTAGTTTCAGCCACTGGGCTGAGGCAAGTGGCCATTTCTTCTGCTTGGGAGCCCACACCCGGAATACTGGATCCAGTTAGGGTAGACCAATACAAGGAAGACATTGTTACACTGGAGCTTGGCTGAGGCCATCGAGAAAGGGAGCTGAAGCACAGAGCAGGCTGAGGGAATTGGGTTTGTTCACCTGGAGAAGGGAAGGTGAGCGTGGAGTTTAACTCGCAGTCCTAAAGAGGGTTACAGAGAAGTCGAACCTGGGGTCTTCCCTGAAGTGCACTGTTATGGGGCAAGAGGCGGGGAACAAAGGCTGTGATGAGGAAAAGTCTGGTTGGACATAAGGAAAAACCTTCCTGTGAGAGTGGGGCAGACCTGGGAAGGGGACCAGAGAAGGGGGAATCTCCATTCTTAGAGGTGGTCAACTGTTGGTTGGAAAAACGCCTAAGCAGTCTGGTCAGAGTTAGCCATGCTTTGAACAGGGGTTGGATTCAAGATCTCCAGAGATCTCTTCCCACTTAACTTTTTCTACCACTACATGATTTCTGGGTGAAACAAGAGAGCCAGACCAGCTGGTAGAGCACTGCTGAGCCCAGCTGGGCACACAGCTGCAGTCCGTGCGTCCATGGTAGCCCTGGCAGTATTTATTTAAATGGCAAACACAGAATGTGAGGCATCAGAGCTAACGCACTCTAAGCAGGAAACGGTAGCCAAAGAGGGAGTGGGTATTTGCTGTGACCAGGATCTACTGCTTAAAGTCAATATTGCTAAATCAACCAGAAAGTTTTCTTATCTCTGCAAGACCAGCCTCTTGCGGGGTGGAATACCTTTTAATTGACGTCTGGTGGCCTCTGACTCTAAATTGCTGGCCCATTTCTTTCTGCTCAGGCTTAGCTATGACTTCACTTTCATTAAGGAGCAGAAAACCCTCCTGGCTCAAAACATCACCCATGAGCAACACCCTGCCACAAATCATCCCTGATTTTCTGCAGGTGCAGGGGACCCCGTTTCACAAGAGAAATTTGAGAAGCGTGAAGCCAGGGTGCACAAACCAAACGACCTTTCTTCTCCCATAGATCTGGAAGCATGTTTCCTGGAAGGATATTGAAAGGTAATCGGCAGTGGACAGAGGAGAGTCTGGTTCTCCTGAAGGTGATGCCAGCTTCCCTTTCCTTAGCTGTCCTGTCATGGCTGTCAGCCCTCAGGATGGCTCCCCACGCTCTGCAGGACTTGGGGACAGGACCTGTGGCCCTGAGATGAGCTCACAGCAGCATGCTCAGCCCAGCCCAGTTGACATTAACAAACTCCAAGCTGAATCTCAGGAGTGAGGAGACAATCCTAGCGGTCGTACTCACTGCATATCACAACATGTCTGCCTTGGTCTCCGTGGCTTAGGTAGCAGGTTACGGTGTCCTGGGAGAGCTTCACGCTGCCCTCTCACTGGTACGGTGCAGCGCGGAGGAGAGCATTCTGTCAGGCTCAGAAGCCATCTCCCTGCACCCATCACCTGCTCTTCATCACCAAGAAGGCTATAGTCAGTTAAAGGTCTCTGACCTCTCCCAGCCTTCCCCTTCATGTTAGACTCAAACCCTACTTGAAAATTTCCTGTATTGGACACTCTGTTAATGTCCCTGGGTAAAGACATCTCTCTGAGGCTCAGGAAGGAGGGAAGGGAGGGAGAAGGTGATGCAGTGCATCTGCAAAACAGCAGCCTCCCTCCCCTCGATACAGCTGCCCTCGCCAGTCCGTCCCCCGCTCCACTCGGACAGCAGGACCTACCTCAGGGGTGCACACGGAGCGTGTCCATCTTTACTCCCATCTCTACGAGCAAGAGCTCTGTTATCTGTCCTCTTGTTAGAGAGAAAAAACAGTAGATTTCAAGTGAAAGTGCTGATAAGGAGAGCTTTATCTTTCCCTTGGTTATTTTGTGATAAGATTTGTTGCTTTCAGGCATGCTTTTCTTTCCAGCTGCCAAAGGAGACAGTCAGAGCAGAAAGCAGCTCTCAGACAGAGCAGGCTGTCTGTACCCAGGTGCCCAGGGTGACTCCAGGAACTCATGGCCACCGAAGGTGTCTCTGCAGAGATGGACAGAGGTGCTTTCTCTGATTCCCGTGAGCCTCTGCCCACGGGGAGCTCCCCAGCTCTCTCAGTGCAGGATGAGCAGCGCTGCCTATGTGTGTTTCAACAATGAGCGCTGCCCTGTGTTCACAGAGATCTCATCCTGCCAGGCCTTCACCCCCTCCTACAGCTCCACTTCAACACCAGAGGAGGGGGGAACATGGTTGTTTTGTGCCCTCCTTGACTGACAGGGGCCGTGAGATGAGTCTAAATCATTCCAGAAGTTCCTTCTCCCCAAAATATAAAGAGCTTTGGAAACCAGGCAAGCCTAAATGTCTGCAGACATGGAGGTGGGCAGCATGGCTGATTCCTTCTCCCTGTGAGCATTGCAGAGGTTTGGAGAGCTGGAAAGAGCCACCAGCTCCTGCTGGCCTCCACCACGGCACATGTTGGGCTCGGCCAGGCAGAAGGTTCTCCTGACCTGCCTGGCGGCAGCAGACTCTACAGCCCAGCCTCCTTGAAAGATGATGCGGACATCAAGCTTGCAGGAGGACCCCAACATAGCTTTTGTGACGGTGCTTAACCATAACATACATAACATGCATAACAGACAACCTCTGAAGAAAAGGATCTGGGGGTCTTGGTTGACAGCAAACTTTCCATGAGCCAGCAATGTGCCCTTGTCACCAAGAGGGCCAATGGAATCCTGGGCTGCATAGGGAGAAAGAAGTGTGGCCAGTAGGTCGAGGGAGGTCATTCTGCCCCTCTACTCTGCACTGGTGAGGCCACAACTGGAATACTGCATCCAGTTCTGGGCTCCCCAGTTCAAGAGGGACAGGGAACTACTGGAGAGAGTCCAGCGTAGGGCAACTAAGATGATTCAAGGACTGGAGCATCTCCCTTATGAGGAGAGGCTGAGAGAGCTGGGGCTCTTTAGGCTGGAGAAGAGAAGGCTGAGGGGAGACCTTATTAATGCCTACAAGTATCTCAAGGGTGGGCTGAAGGAGGAGGGAACCAGACTCTTTTCAGTGGTTGCCAGTGACAGGACGAGGGGCAATGGGCACAAGTTGGAACATAAAAGGTTCCACTCGAATATGAAGAAAAACTTCTTCCCGGTGAGGGTGGCAGAGCCCTGGAACAGGCTGCCCAGGGAGGGTGTGGAGTCCCCTTCTTTGGAGATTTTCAAGACCCGCCTGGATGCAGTCCTGAGTGGCATGCTCTGACACGCTCTGGGTAGTCCTGCTTTGGCAGGGGAGTTGGACTAGATGATCTCTACGGTCCCTTTCAACTCTAAAAATTCAGTGAAATTCAGTGAAATAACATGGCCTCCTGCCTCTGGCTTCTCTTCAGGCCAGTGGAGCCTCAGTTGCCTTCACCTCCATGAAGGTCTGCGCTCAGCATCCTCCCAGGCTACAGCTCTCTCCATGGTGCAGTTCTTCCGCAAGGTTATGCCTTAAGTATTTGGGGTTATGAACAAGGTTTGGATAGTTCATGGTGAGAAGGTGTGAGCTCTTGCTCTGCTCCCACTGGTATCAGTCACTCAAGGGGAGAGCACAACCTTGCATTAGCTGAGATGTCTATGGAGACTGAAACAGTGCCAGGACACCTGCAGAGGGAGACCTGTCTGTCCAGGAGCTGCCTGTGGGGAATGGGCTGCATTTGCATGGTTATGGGGTTGCTGTATGCTTTCTGCTTTGACACACACCAGGTGCTTTACAGCTTCTGGTGCTGTAACTGCAGAGGTCACCCCAGGATTTTGGAGGGGGGAGGCTGTGCTAAGTGCTTGCAAGCACTTGCCCCTCATGTGACATCCCTGGGACCAAAGCAGGACTGGATATCAGTGATGACATGGTGTTTCCAGTGTCACCGGTGAGATGTCACATCTGCTGAGACACAGAGCCTGCAGGCCTCTGGGATAGTGGCAGCAACATCTCCAGAGCCACAAAAAAAATCCATGCAACCCCAAAATCAAGGGTGACCTCAGTGCCTTGTCAGGCCTTGTCAGGCCTTGTCAACCCTGTGCTCTGAGAGACAGGCCCTTGGGAAGTCAGATTATGGCAATAGAGGCCACCACCCACCCTAAGAGGAGAAAGACCCCCTGTGTCAGGATGTTACAGGAATGTAAGAGAGCCACTGCCCTTGACACACATGGGAGGGAAGACCACAAGACCCAAAATGTGGGAAGAGAGAGAGGGCTTCATTCCTCTCTTCCTTCTCCCATTCTTTCCTGGACTCAGGAGATATCCTGGGTGCGTGGCTGGGGAGCCAGGGACACAGCTGCTGCGCAGAGTAGCTCCTGTCTTTCCTCTAAATGGCATTTCCCTAACAAAAGTGTATGGTTCAGCCAAGTTTCATCCTGTCGCACTCAGCTGTTTTCAACCATCTTTTGTTTGCCTAACGCAGCGGCTCAGCAAGGTCGGAGTGAGGTTGCCCAGAAATTGAAAACAAAACGCTTTCCGGGCTTTAGGAAAGCAAGCTGTTTACCGGGGAGGAAAACAGACTGTGAGAAAGACCTTCAGACTGAAGATAATAACACAAGAGGCTCTAGAGTTTATCAGGTGCAGGAAAAAGCCCGAGCCAGGCAGCTCCAGCGAGCTGAAAACCACAGTGGGTTTCAGCTTCGCAACGCCACTTGTGTTTCTGCAAATCAGAAGGGCCTTTCAGAAACATGGGTGGACGCTGGTCTGTAGGCTTAATCTGCAGCGTGGTGGGGCACCACCCAGGACCACCACCCAGGCAGCTGGCAACTCCCAAATGACTGCCTTTGCGCAAGTGGCGGCCCCCCCACCCTCCATCGTAACCTGAAAGAAGCATAGACAGCGGAGTGATCAGGAGAGTTTGGGCTTTATTACTCACAAGGAAGGAGCTGGTCAAAATCCCTCTGCAACACTTACTGGAGTTTGTCAGGCAGGAGTCAAAATATTTTTTAAAAAACCCAAACAGAAAATTAAAATAGAAGGTGTGTGCTGCATTCATTATCCTGGTGCTCATTTTCCAGAGGAGTATTCCAAGCTTCTGGTATTTCTGCTTCTGCTGGTTTCAGCACCTCCTCTTCACCTATAAGTCATGTAAGAGACAGATCATTTCATATTGTGGGGCTCCTGTTTGTTATCCCCTCCATGCCATAAAGCCCCCGTGGCCAGGCTGCTGCAATTGCTTGTGATGTTAGGTATCTCCTGGTGGCCTGCCTACTTTTCAAAGGACACAGCAGTCCCAGGGGTTGTGGAGGGGCGTTGGAGAGGGTAAAGCCCCACTGGGTTTAAAGGCGAGAGGCAAATAAATGCAGCCCCGATTCTTGCCCATTTCAAGGTGTCAGGGCTGGGAGCTGGACTGGTGTGGTGTGCCCCAGTCCTCAGGATGCAGAATGGTTGTTTTCCATGGCATGAGGGCGTTGCATGCTTTGCAGTGAGAGGCCTCTTCTTCTCACCTGGCACAGACATTGCTGGAAATGCAGTAATCGGGGGTCAGAGGACACTCACCTCCTCTGAAGCAGATCCTAGGTTTTCTTGGTTTTGAAGCAACCTGCATGCTTGGCCCACTGACCGCTAAAGTAAACGTGCGCTCCTCTTTCCAAGCCAGATCTGGGAGCAAATGCTGCTGGCCCAAGCTGCGTTAGCTGTAAATGGATTTCCTGAGTGCCAGTCACAATCTGCTGTTCAGACCAGCTTAGTGCCCTCTGTGCCTCAGTCCTGGTCGGTTTCAAGGGGGTAGACCCCTGCAGACACCCACTCCTTGCCCTAGTGTCCACCCTTCCCTACCCCAGTGTCAGTCCATGGCTGGACTGTGGAGAGACCGTGTCTGCGCTTTGGCTCTCCCTGACCAGCTCTGGCCTCAAGAGACTGCATCTTCTCTCCACAGCATCTCTGCCCCAGCCTGGGTCTTGGCAGAACCATAGAGGTATCCTTAGGAAAAGGAGCTATTTAGGACCAAACACCACAGGCCCTATGCCAATGGCTCTACTGACAGTAGTGGCTTTTTATCACTCCCCGTGGCTTGAAGAGCAGTATCTGTGTCCAACATCCCACCTCCCTTCTCACAGCTACCCATGCTGTAGTTGTGCTGCAGGCCAGTTGTTGATAAGGTGGACAACCTTGGGTGACAGTCCTCATGAGGCAGCACTGCACTGCCCCCCAAGCCCCCCTGGGGCAAGTGGCTCTTTGGCACCTCACCCGCAGGATCCTGGCTCCTGGCTGCCAGCTCCCTCTCCACCACTCCTGGCTGCATCCCACTGACCACGTCCTGGAAGGTCAACACGGCCGGCTGTTCTTGATGCACCGGCTCAGATGGTGCTGCTGACTCGGAGGGCACTGGCTCAGACTCCTCCTGGGGGTTGGGCTGCGGGTCCAGCTCTGGTTCTGGCTCCAGGTTGATCTCCACCACCGGCTGGCGGCCCCGTCCTCGCCTGGCTCCTCTGCCTCTCCTTTGCCGTTTTGTCTGCTCCCTGCCAGGGGATTTCACAGGCGTGAAGAGTTGGACGTGGGGTGGAGGACTCTCCCTCTTGCCCCAGGGCTGCTTTGCTGAGGCCTCGGCTGTGAGCATGATCCAGTCCATCCCAGCAGAAGCTGCGCTTCTGCAGCCTTCCTCCCCAGCCCCACGTAGCAGCTTCCTGTGGCCACACCAGGGGTACAGGAACTTGGCCACAAACCTTTTCCTCATCCCCACGCTGGGGTTGAGGATTGCTTGCCACCCAACCCACCACCTCCCCCATCCATCTCTGTCCCCCGCAATGTCTGCCTAGACCTACAGGCTGCAGGTCACCTTTCCCCACTGAAGACTGATGGGGCCCAGCTCTGCTCTGTCCTTGTGCGAAGTTGGAGGAGCTGGGCTGCCATGCCTGGGCTCAGATTAACCGCACCAAGAAAATGACCCCACAGCATAAGCCAGGTTTACCTCAGAACCCATTGAACTGAGTCTTTTTCCTGGGCTTCCGCTTTTCTTTTACGGAGCTGCTCCCGGTCTCTCAAGCGGCGGGTGATGATGACATCTACAAGGACAAATTAAGTTCTGCTATGACATCCTGGCCAAGGGACAATCTGATCCCTTGGCCAGATGTCACTACAGGCTCCGTTGTTATCCTTTTCCCCAGAGAGCTGCAGCTGGTCACCGCTGAGATTAAGATGCTCATATAATTAACTAAGGAGAAAGCCTTGCCCTGCAGAACAGCCATCTCTACAACACAGGAACAGGTCTGCGGGGGCAAGGGGCTGAACCAGAGGGCACAGGCTTTCCCGTACGCAGATGCTTGTGTGTGTTGGGCTGAAACCTTGTAGGGGATGGTGATCCAACCAGAGACGAGAATAGGACTCGTACACTCTCCTGGGGGTGAGCAGACCAGTCCCAGAGCCACAAAAGCAGCCCCAAGCTGGTCTGCAACTATGAAGGTGGCCATGGCAGGGCTGAAGATGGACTGACTCCTGTGAGAAAGCTCCAATGCTGACTTTACCGTTGGAGCAAGATGTGCAGCTTGCCTACAGCCACCAGGAGAAAGGGGCACCCCCTGAGTCCCGGTCACCCTGTGCAGTGCCTTCTTAGGCCAAGGTAAGCTGTGCCCATTTCACTGGCTGCAAAGGGCTCCAAATGTCTTCCTGAGGCAAAGACATCTTGGCCGTCTACACCTTGGCGAATGAATTCCTGAACTTCACTGAAGCCAACATTGAACTTCCTCCTCCATGCCTTTGTCCTAACAGACAACATCCCTGATGATGCGGCAATATGTCTTGTGGTTTCTGATGCCGTCAGCCCTGCATTTTCTAGTTTGGACTCCTGCCTGTGATAATAAAGACCTGGCTTAGATCAAGTAGCACTAGACCAGACTGCTCCCTTGAGACAAAGGGTATTGTTCAGGAGCAACACGACTTCCCTGGGGCCTAGAGGGAGAGAGGACTCTTCCCATGCATGTGCTGAAGAGGTCACAAGAGTGCCGATATTCATAGTTTCAACAAAACCCACACAACGAGAAAGCAAAACTACAACCCACTTCTTCCAGATGTAATCATATCCAGCTCCTTCCACAAAAAGCCTTGCAAAGGAATAGAGAATATTAGTGGTTCAGTTTAAATAAAATTAATCACTTAGAACTAATCAGTTAGTGCTAGGCCACATTGAAACACTACTTACATAGAACTCCCTTAGCATAAGTAGCTGAAGTTGCTGAAGCCTTAGGCTGCAAGCCATGAACTTTCACCTAGATAAATTGAACTTGTTTTAAACTTCTACTTAGTTACGTAAAAGAAGGCCCTGAGACTGGCACAGACCAGGAGGCAAGGAAGCTACAGCCATCAGCAGAAGGTGCAACTAGCCAAGATAAGAATAGTGAACAGCCCCACCCGGAGCCAGACAAAGAATCCAACCAGGAATAAGGAAACCCCAGACCACAAATCACCATTGCATTAAAAGATGCGTGAACAGCGCGTGCTCAGGCAGCCGCTTCTCCTTTCATAGCTTCAGCTCGCACTGAAGTGTTAGGTCAAATCAGTGAAGATTTTAATTTCAATTTTGTCATTCCCTTGTCCAGCTGGGAGAACTGGCAAGGTGAGAAGGACCTCCGAGGCTTAGTTGGGACTACAGCTCTTGTGTCCTGAATGTCTGTTAAACACAAGAAAAAACATAGTCCAGGACAGAAAAAATCAAAACTGACAGTAGCAGCCAACATCTACCCAAAGCAGATCTTTACACAAGACACTTCTAATAATTAATAATAATTTTGCAGAAATTTAGCTTGGAAAGGATCTCATTTGATCTCTGTTCAAATGTCCTCATCAAAGCAAAAGCAACTTTAAAATTAGATTGGGCTGTCCAGGACCTTGCCCAGAGAAGTTGGGAATACCTCAAAGCCCACCTCTCTGGTCTCCACACCATTCTCACTATTAATTTTTTTTTTCTTTCGATCCAGCCATGTTTGCAACGTGGACCTGGTGCCTCCTTTCCTTTCCCTGTGCTCCCCTAAAAAGAGTCTGTAACCCCTGTTAGGCAGAGGATGACTGCAATGAGATCCTCACAGCCTTCTCTTCTCCTGGCTGAACAAACCTTATTTCTTCTGCCTGTCCTTGTATGTGATGTGCTCCAGCCCTCAGCAGTCTTGGTGGTCCTGCACTGGACCCATCCCAGGATGCCTTTGTCTTTCCTGTGCTGAGTTGCCCAAATCTGGGCATGGGATTCCAAGTGCTTCCTGATAATAACAACAGCCACCATCACAACCACAAAGTACAAAATAAACCTACTTTCTGATGTTTGCTGTAAGTTTTTTGGTTCTTTTATTGCTGGTTTTTGTAGGATAGTTCCAGGAGTCCCCTTTGCTCTGAGCATGGTGGAACCACATGGGAGAAGATGGCCCCTTTCCGAAAAAAAAAATCCAGCCTAAACAGACCAAAGAGAAGGGGCACAGCAGGATATAATACAGATGTGAAGGCCAAATGCAACAACAGTGCCAGAGTTTCTCAGTCATGGCAGCGTCATCTCACCACGACCACAGACAGTGTCAGCCCCTGAGATTAAAAATGCTGCGCCTGGGCTGTACACAGCCCAGCAGCAGTTCCCCAAACGGGAGGCTGTTCCCTGGCTTGAAGCAGTATCAGAGGCAGCAGGGCACAGCCAGCAGGAGATGGCTCTGCCATCCACACAGCCAAAGCCAGGAAGCTGCCCGGGAAGATGAGGTTACAAGTTGCAGTAGCAGGATCTGCACAGGGCTTCAGTTTAACTACTGAAGTACATCTCCCTTACCCATCCCTCTGCAGCCAAGGTAAATTCTTCCTCCTCCTGAAGTGCATTGTGAGACATAAAAGCATTTTTAGCTGCTTGCAATCAGTGTCCTTTCCAACCCACCCTAAGCACACTCTTTTGCACAGGTAGCAAACACCCTCATTCACTTCTAACTGGTCCAAGAGAACACTCCCACTGCTGCTCCAAAGCTGGCTGTCACCTGCTAGCCCTAGGCAGGAAAGATGACAGTAAAACATCTGCACCCTGATGAAAAAAATGTTTAGCAGAGGACACAAAGTTACAGAGGTGAAATTAAAAGAAAAAAAATAATAATCCATGAAGCTAAGAGAACAATGAGACAGTATTGCCAGCCTGCAAACAGACAGTACATTGATGCTGCCTGAGGGAATTTGTCTGAGTTGAAAAACTCTTTAGGTGCTTCTGCCTTTGTGATCTGAAACAAAACATGGAAAAAGCCACATATATTTGCAGTTAAATGTACATCCTCTATGCCCCAAGCATAAGCTGGTAATTATTAACTCCGTATTTAGAAACCACTGTTGACAAAGATACTTTCTCCTCTCTTAAAAAATCAAGTTAGCAGTAGCCTTATCATTACCTGGCACAGCATACTCCTCACGGGCTGCAGAGGGTGGCAGGGAAGAGTCCGAATAAGCATGGTCTTTGCCTAAACTCTCCATTGCTCTTTGCAGTTTTAAAGAGAAAGAAGCTTAGTTCCCTGGGAACAGCATCCGGAGATACTGGTGCAGCATAATGAGAGCTTGAAAAAAGTGCAGACTGCCCGCCCAAGACATGTTATCTGGCCAGACCACTAGCAGGGTAATAATATTCTCCTTATCAGCGTACAAAGGTGTGAGAGTCTCTGCCCAGGATCTACTGTGTAGACTGCAAAACACGTTAGTGCTTTTATCCAGCAAATAATTCCACTTCAGATAGGAAATTTACACTCACTGCTGCTAAACCGTAACTCCAATGGCCTCCTTTAGAGTAGAGAGAAGCTGCATGGCAGGGCAGGATGTGACACTGCCTCACTGCTGGTGTCCAGAGTGAGATGCAGGGAGGTATTGCTAGTTCTTGAAGACCCCTTGTGAGGCCTGAAACAGGACGTATACTGCTTGAAAGGTGTTTACATGGGACCTTAGCAGTCCTGGTGGGAAGGGACCTCCGTCTCCATTCCAGTCCCCCTCACAGAAGGACTGTCCGCTGCATGAGGTCAGGGTGGCTGTGGGACCATATGCTTTGGAAACCCCTGAGGATGGAGACTGCCAAATTCATGTGACCTGTCCAAGGGCTGCATCACCTTCCTGGGAAATCCAGACAGAATATTGGACCCATACTGGAGCTCTAGCCAAGGGCCTGTATGTGTTGAGGACTTTCCAATGACTCCTTGGTCCAGTACTCACTGCATCAAGGCTATGAGCAAGGCACTTCCCTCATGAAGTAGGGTGGCAATGGGCAGCCCCAGTAAAAACAGTAGGAAGACCCAGCTGGTCCCTTGCTCCCACAGGAGGATATTCTTTAGGGGTTGCTCCTAGCTCCCTGTTGCTCATTGGAACCCCCAACCTGCACAGCATGCAGGCTCTGTAGGACCATCTTTGGGTCTTTGCAGTAGAGCTGCAAAGGGGAAGCTTCTTCTTAGTGCAATGGCTTCCATCCTGAGATCCTGCTCCTTGCTCTGCAGTCTGCATGGCTGGGCCCCCAGGTCGGTCTGCCTCAGTTTCCTGCATGTCAGATGAGGTGGCAATCCTCTCCTCCTCTGCGAACTGCCTTCAGAGTTTCTCATGCCAGGATAGCACAGAAGAACTTCAGAATCTACCTGTGTATAACAATTCTGCTGGACCAGGGACACGCCACCACTTTGGCCAGTTTCTAACACACTCAGTGCCAGAGTATATGGGATTCAGCTTCTATCAGCACTTTTCTCCATGAGACACTCAACTGCTTATGCTCTGGTGAGGTTCTAATGCCCCTAACACCACCTCCACCTCTCCCCACAATGAAATCAAAGTGGCTCCAAGGTTGGTAGCAGAACCCAGCAGTGTATCCCAGGTACTCTGGGAAAGGCCTGCCTTTCAGGGCAGGGATGATCCCACTTCCTTGTACAGTCCCAAGACTTGCCCTGGAGCAGAGCAGCTCCTCAGGGCTGAGAAGATCTGGCCTGCCTCCGGTCTTTGCCAGGCTCTTTTTTTTTTAAAACGTACAGTCTTTGCTCTCTGGATGTTTGGTCTCTAGGTCCGTGGAAGCTCCAGAGTTTGAAATTCCGCGCGTCTGGGTTTCTTAAGATGTAACCTGGGCTCCGTGGTCATCTCGGCTGCCTTTCTGCTTATCCCTTGAGTTACCACTTCTCTCTAGGGCTCCTCCCCTGTGTCCACTGCAGATTACATGGTACCTCCAGAGAGGTGGGGCAGGTTAAGCAGCCCCAAAAGAAGCAGCAGGGTGGTGGCAGCAGAGAAGATAATGGGAAGGCTCTGATACGGGAGGGTGGGCCAGGAGCATGGGTGGCATAAAGAGATGTGAGGTTTCCAAGCCATTCACAGGGAAGTTTGTCAGTCACAAGTGAAGTCAAGGTGTCCCATGCTGGTGAGGGTGCCCATGTTCCAGCACTGTGTGATGCTGCATGGCTCTGGGGTCACTCTGCCTCATACAGACATCCTGAAAACTGTATCTTGCAGGATGCTCTATCATGCAAAGACAGTGCTTGGGGAGGATGAAAACATATCGCACCTTGAATACTGTGTTCAATTTTGGGCCTCTCACTACAACAAAGGTATTGAGGTGCTGGACCACATCCAAAGAAGAACAACAAAGCTGGTGATGGTTCTAGAGAACAAGTACTATAAGAAGAGGCTGAGGGAACTGGGGGTTTTTAATCTGGAGAAAAGAGGCTGAGGGGAGACCTTATTGCTCACTACAACTACCTGAAAGGAGTAGTGAAGTAGTTGTCAGTCTCTTTTCCCAGGTAGCAAGTAATAGGATGAGAGGAAAAAATCTCATGTTGCACCAGGGGAGGTTTAGATTGATTATTGGGAAAACATTCTTCACTGAAAGGGTTGTCAAGCACTGGAACAAGCTGCCCAGGGAAGTGGTTGAGTCACCATCCCTGGAGGTATTAAACTTAGATGTAGATACGGGGTTTAGGGACATAATTTGACTTGGTAGTGTTAGCTTACAGTCGGACTCAATGGTCTTAAAAGTCTTTTCCAACCTAAATGATTCTATTCAATGATTGTCTGGCCATAGGGGGATGTCATGTCTGGATGCACCTCTGCAAAGAGCTTCACATATTCTGGGCTGCTTGTAGGTGATATGAAACATGGAAGAAAGGGTGGAAATTCCTGGGTGGAACTGGGTGTGTGCTCAGACTCTGACTGACTGACTCAGCTTCTCACCCTTGCTCCCCC
>VXAK01026194.1:15481-83526 GCA_013399435.1 Arenaria interpres
AGAAAAGAAAAGAAAAGAAAAGAAAAGAAAAGAAAAGAAAAGAAAAGAAAAGAAGGGGACACTACAAACCCTTTTAGTTTAGGCTTCGGGAAGAGAAAAAGATTTTTTTTAATTTATTTTTAAATATTTCCTGAAATTAGGCTTCCCCATCCCTTTTTGCTTTGAAGTCACCATCTTTCTCCTACAACAAAGACTAGAAAAGGGGAGAGAAAAAGGTGGGTTTTTTTTTCCAACATCCCAGGTGGGCAGCAGATGTGAGAGAGAGGAATACCACATCCTTTCCCAAACACGAGATGAGATGTATCATTTGAGCTGGATGAGGAGCACAGCTTTCACCCCATCCTCGAAGCCATAGCCATCGCCTGCAAGGTGGGTTGAGGGCATGAGTCAGCCTTCCCCTGGAGCACCGGTCCCAAAACCACTATGCCAGGGCAAGGGAGCTCCATCTGTGGCCAGGCAGGGACGGATGGCAAGGGACACCTCAGGGGGGCTCGGCACCCATTGGAGCACCCGAGTGCACATCCCCTCCCTCCTGAGCCCCATTGCTTTGCTGCCTTGAGCTGGATACTCCGGCGAGAGGAGACACTCACAGGCTCAACCGCACCAAACTGGTTTTCCCTGTCCAGGAGCATCCGTGGCAAAGCCCGAAGCAGGATTTGGCCTCCAGGGTCCGTGTCTGCATGAAACGCTGCCTGTTTTCGGAGGCGTCAGCTTTGAAATTGGTCCTGTAAAGTTCTGTAAGCGTTTTGCTAAGCTTAAACCGTGTTTCCCTGAGTTACCCGGGATCAGTGGGAATCAGGTGTACATCAAAATAAAGGAAAATAAGGGGGCTTTGCTCTGAGTTTGCTCCTAACCTGATTTAATGCCGCCAACGTCGGCACCACCTATTTTGCCTCTTTTCTTGTGCAAATATGCCTGTGCTTACGTGGTTATTATTTGTCATTTCATCCCTGCCACGGTCAAGTATTTATGTTTGCCATGTCATGCAATAAAGAAAAAAAACAACGACGAAATAAGTAGTATCTTCAGTAACACCCAAACATGTAAATAGAGGCCAATGTCGACGGTTAGATGTGGGTTTCCATTTGCCTGAGCCAGCAGTTTCACCCTCCACGTCTGCAGAGGGTGAGAAAATGGCCATCCGACCCAACGTCTACCTTGGTGGAGGATCCCGTGCTGCATTGTGCCATGCAGAAAGACCCAGGTGGACTAGCTGACTCCTATATGATGCTGGTGGGGCAGAGGCAGCTACGGTCATGAAGTTCTGGCTCCTGGGAGTTAGAAACCACAGCAGCCAAAAGATATTGGCCCAGTGGCCAGTTTCTGAGCAGCTGGGTAATAACAGGTTATCTCTTATTGATGTGCTCACCACAAAGCAATTAACAGTTGGCAGCCAAAAAACCCCAAAACCAGAGCTTGTTGTCTAAAGAACATACTTGCCTGCAGTTGGAGTTCGTACTTCCCCAAAAATCCGGACCATGGAGGTTTTGTAAAAACTTTTCAGACCATGGGATGTGTCATCAAACTCATCTCGGGAGCTGCTTAGAGGAGAACAAAAGGCATGAAGAAGGGGATTCTCCTGAAGGTCCTGTCCCCAGCTGTTGTGCTGCAGGACCCCCTTACACAGCAATGCAGGCAATGATCCCAGGATCACCATCAGGACCAACCTTGCCCCTGCCTCCTCATTTTTAGCCCACTTCCATGGCCCAGAGACAGGTCCTATGTGATACTGCGCTGCTGCCATGTGAGCAGGGCTCGGTAGTGCTTCAGGTAAACCAGTCTCGACTTGGGCAGTTTTGACTTTATGTGTTTTATCTCCAGGTAATACAAACTTCTCATCACCCTTTTGGATACAGAACTGTTTGGGTGCTCAAATCACCCGCCTGGGTGATCATGTACACATTAATTTGGCACTCATGCACGAATTAATTGGGTGCCCATGCCTGAGCTTATCAGGCACTCATGCATGAGTCATTTGTGTACTCATGCATGAACAGAAAGAGTACTCAGGCGCAAATTAATCAGGCACTCATGGGTGCATTAATTGGTTGCCCAGGCATGGATTACCTGGATTCTCATGCAGGCGCTGACTGGCTGCTCATGCATGAACCTATTGGGTGCTCCTCTGTGAACTAATTAGCGCCCATGGGTAAACGTGGTAATCCCTGCAGTTCACGCCCAACTCATTCCTCTCCTTGAAGCTCATCCTGAAATGCTGTTCGAACACAAATCCATTCCCAACTTTACTTTCAACATTGTCATAGTCTTAATACACATCAACAAGCTCCACTCTTCCTCCCTGTGGACCAGACGGAGGGATTAATACTGAAGCAACCTGTGTATACGCTCATTAAAATTGCATTCCAGAGTCTAGGGGTTATCAGCATCACTGCTGATATCACATCACTTTTATCTGTTACGAGCTCCCACGCCTTGCACCATGGGCTCGATTATCAGGGTCAACATTATCAAAGTCCAAATATACATACTTTTCATGACTTCATCCCTTGTCCCCGAGGACCAGGTTTGAGGAGCTGATGTTGTAAAAACATGAGTGCAATACCTCGTGCAAACTTCACACCTTGCTCCTGCAAAACACTTAGCCTGCAAGGCCGCAGTGGTCTGAACGTATATCCATCGCAAACCCTACCCCTTGCACTTATTACAAACATCAGGTCTTGTCCCTGCAAGACAAAACCGAGGTCGTTATGACCGTTTCAATATATGTCCATTACAAATGCAACTGTTTTCCCCTCTCCATCCCCAGAGCTCTGCTCTCCCAAGTCACCAACTTCGTGTCTCCTGCTCCAGCTCTGCAGCTCGGCGCTACAAGGTCCTCTCAAGGCCCTCCCTTTTGCACAAAATGCTTGTTGACACCTCTTTACGCTCATATGTAAGATGTCCAGGTGCTAATGTGTAAATTAATTGAGCACTCAGGCATAAATTTTGGATGTGCGCATGCATAAGTGACTTTCGTGCTCTTGCATGGATGCAGAAGACCTGTCCATTTACACCCAGCTCGAGCAGAGGTTGCACAGCAGCCAGCCTGGCACAACTGACCTCATCAGCCATGGGTCTGCCTTGCATTTGGGGCCCTTTGGATTCTTCTCCCTGCTCCTCACAGCCCCGGCATCCCTGAACCTGCACTTTAGGTCATGCTGTTGGTGTTTCACCGGCTGTATTTTGAGCCCCAGAGTTCCTGTAACTCTCATAGACCAGTGAGGGAGGCACTAGAGGGGATGGAGGTATCAGATCCTGGGTGATATTTTCCATGGGGCACATGATGTTAATGAAAAACACTACGTGTTTTTAGACACACACAGAGATTTGGCAATTGCAGGGCCAGCTGTGGATTCCTTTAGTCGCGCTAGTCAGCACCTTGCTTGGCAGATGTCAGTGCAGACCCTCGCTGAGCCTCAACGTGGCCCCTCATTGGAAGCCCAGGGGTATCAAAGCAATACCAAGAAGCTGGAAGGGGATAGCAACTGGATACATCAACACTGGACTGCACTGCTCGTGTACTGCTTCCTTCTGGAGCCTGTCCTCCAGCCTGGACCACAGACAACACGACATCTGAGGGGCTTGACATTCAACCAACCTTTGGTGGTTCCTCAGCTGCCAGCTGTCCAAGAGCAGAAGTGTTGGGGTTGACACATGATACTGAAGTCACCACTGGCCTTCAAAGATGAGGAATTGTCTTGCTGACCCAGGGATGTCTCTGGTCTAGAGCTGTTTGGTTTAGGAGGTTGGGGGACCAGGAGACTTGGCCTGTTAACAAAAAACCGGTGTCCTTCCAGAATGACAAGCCAGCCAAATTATGGCAGGTAGTCATTGATACCAAGCAAATTTAGGGCTGCAGGGTGGAAACTCCTCGAGGCTTGGTCTTGTGAACTGTGCGTGATGCTGGACATGCTGTTCTTAGTAAACAATGCAACACAACAGCTAACTCCTCTTATCCCTTTGGGCCGAGCATGAGCTAAGCCCTTCTCCAAAGGGCAGCATTTGGTTGGCGTTGCAACTGGCTGTGCAGCACAGCTTCCAGATTTGTACATCTGGTGACAGCACCATCAGGAGGCACTCAACCCACCCTATCGCAGACATAAACACAGGGGGCCTGTATCTGAAAATTGGTATTATTTCGAAGCCGGGATCACCAAGCACAGCAGGGAGGTGAAGTATCACCGTGAAGAAGTAGCCTTCAGCGCAAAGCATCCCCAAAATAATTTCTTCTATGGCTCTGAAAAATATTTGGAGAAGCTGTAAGCACAACGCATACATAAACACATTTCGTGGCAGGGCTACTCCGTGTGAGTACCCAGGGACAAATTGCTCCATATGTGAATTGCTCAACAAGTTGCATGTCCTCATCTCAGCAACATCTGACAAAACCTGCAGTCTGAGCATTTGGGTGTGCTCCTGCCTGATGCCACTGGCACCCGGTCTCCGAACTCACCCATTTCAACAAAATGGGGTCTTTGGGCACTTTCTGAAAGCCTCCCCCATGACCCCATTGAGGAGAGCCATTGACAAGCCTTGAGGATCACCTGGTGCACTATGGCAGGATACGGACCATGCCTTGCCCTTGGTCACTGTGCTCTGTGCAGAGGGCACTCTTGCTGGGAAAAGGTGAGCATTAGGGATGGGTGAGCCAAAAATAAAGTGATTTTTTCACTGTATTTAAAGAAAACAGCTCTAATGAGGAGAGGAGGAGTTATGGTAAGAGAGGGAAGTCTGAGGGCAGGCAGCAATCTGCTTCCCATTGCAACAGGCAGCGGGAGGGGGTTGCTTTGCCTGAAGACAGGATTAGCTGGCATTTCAAGAGGAGATGGCTGAGAGAAGTGGTCGGTAGGAAAATTCACATGCTTCAAGCGTCTACCGAAGTTCAGAGATGGTTTTCATACACCTCTGAAGTATTTCCTGCTTGACAAAGCCACAGCGAGTCCCAGTGATAACCAGAGGAAAAGGCCGGTGCCGCCGCCTGTGGCGGCCCTTCAAACAGCTCAGGAAGGGTCTCAGGGGAGGACTCGGAGGTGACCAGAACAGGTATTTCTCACTGCATTTTCTTCTCAAAGCAAGGAGACCTCTTCATACACGTTGATGCACACAGATATCTGCAGATCGGGCAGGCCCGGTAATATTGCATGAAATATCAGTTTAAGCCACGTAGCATGAAAAAGAAAGCAAAATGACACACTTTGATCATTTGGGGATTTCTCATGGAAACTCTTTGCTGACCGTGGCCCTGTTCTGCACACAATTTGATATCTTGAATACCGAGTTTTGCCCTGACTTTATTTTTTTCCTGAAAATTTCCTTCCAGCTAGCCCCTAACACAGCAGCTGCCGTGCCTGTGGGACACGAACGTCAGGGGGAGGTGTAAGGAGTTTTTGGGGAGCCCTGTTCTCAGTAGGGGGGGGGGGTTCCCCTGCTTCTTTCCCCACTCCAAGCACCAGTGTGTACGCGTGCTTGTGCGTCGGTGGTACGGCACCTTGCTGCTTTCCTGGAATGAGCAGAAAGATTTGTTTGCAGAAAGAGTTTCAGAAGCTTTGGATTAAATCCTACAACCTGGCCCCAGGGTCCTTTTGGCTGGGAGCAGGGGGGGGTCTCAGCACGTTGTAAAGCCAGTTATTTCCAGACCCTATGTAAAGCTGCCTATAGGAGAAGCCCCACCTATATGAACATACACCTTTGCCATAGGGTCAGCTCTGCATCTCTTCATTTAGAGGAAGAAAAAGAGGCTTTTTGTTGCTCTGATGCAGATTCGACCCCCCCTTTCCCCCAAACTAAAGAGGGAACAGTTGGAAATAAAGCAAGATTTCCATGACAGCAATACAGACCTAGCCACTAAAATTCTGCAACGCAGGTTTCCTCGGGCTTCCCTCGTCTTGAGGGGCAAAACCAGCTCGGTTAATGCTGAAGGGGGTTCACAAGAGCCGCACGCCTGGTGCCCCAGGAAACCTCCGCCGCTGCCTGGCTGCTCCCACCGGGCCGTGGCAATCCCGTAAAGGCCGAGTAACACGGTAACGTCATTCCCTCAGGCCCCGGTTCAGGAATGTACTTAAGCGCTTGTTAAACCTTCGGTGTGTACTTAAATCCCCGAGGTTTCATTCCCTTAAGCCCCGTGTGCTTTCTCCACGTGCTGAGCTGGGACGCCGGGGGAACCGGGCGGGAAAACGTTGCTTTGACCAGCTCATACCTCTGACAGGGTCCCAATGGAGCATCTCTCCCGGGGGACGCTGGCAGGGCTTTTCTACACAAAAGGGAGCAAAGCAGGTGGGGCTCAAGCCTTCCGCTAACATGATCCCTCACATCAGATCAGACCGCAAACAACCGCCCGGGCAGATGCTACATGATTTATTACAGCAGGCTACTGATATCAGGCGCAGGGCCAGGAAGGAAGTGGGGAGTAGACAGCAAAGAAGATAAAAATACAATATTTCTTAACCTCCTGAACAGAAGGACATGAGAAAGAGGGAGCAAGCAGGGCGCCTGGAGAATTTATGCCTACAGGAAAGACATCAGACATATGGTTTCTATAAGTGCTCTCCTACTTCTTAGTGAAGGAAGGAGACGCCTCAGTCTAATTGCATTAGGAGAAATTTGCCCACTCGGAGATGCTGGAACTCCTCGAGAGAGACAAGCAGGTCCCCAAGCACCGCTGGACTGGTGCCCGAATTGGCGCCGCACTGAGCCGCAAGCCGCAAGCGAGCAGCTAGGGCTTGTCTGCTGAGTTTCCAGATGCGATGGTGGGATGGAGGTGAAAACCCTGCGACTGCTGTTCAAAGGCAAGGAGAAAGCCAACGGTGAAGCTTTCTACTGGAAGCCTCACTTTTGCTGTAGTCACAGGAGTATCTTGGGGTTGAGGGGAAGGACTTGGGGGTGTTGGTGGATGAGAAGCTCAACATGAGCCAGCAGCATGCCCTGGCAGCCCAGAAAGCCAACCCCATCCCGGGCTGCATCCCCAGCAGCGTGGCCAGCAGGGCCACGGGGGGATTCTGCTCTGCTCTGGGCAGACCCTACCTGGAGCACTGCGTCCAGCTCTGGAGTCCTCAGCGCAGGAAGGACATGAACCCATTGGAACTGGCCGTCCATGGAGATGACCCAAGGGCTGGAGACCCTCTGCTGGGAGGACAGGCTGAGAGAGTTGGGGGAGTTCAGCCTGGAGAAGAGAAGGTTCCGGGGAGACCTTAGAGCCCCTTCCAGTCCCTCAAGAGGCTCCAGGAGAGATGGAGAGGGACTCTGGATAAAGGAGGGGAGCCATAGGAAAGAGGGGAGATTGAGATGAGATCTGGGGAAGCAATTCTTTGCTGTGAGGGTGGTGAGAGCCTGGCCCAGGTTGCCCAGAGAAGCTGCGGCTGCCCCATCTCTGGAGGTGTTCAGGGTTGGAGAGGGCTTTGATCAACCTGGTCTTGTGGGAGGTGTCCCAGCCCAGGCCAGGGGGTTGGAACTGGTTAACCTTCGAAGGTCCCTTCCAACCCAAATTATTCTATGATTCTATGATCTTACACCCCAGCCCACACGCAGGTGAATCACCCCATGGGGAGGCAGCCGCCTGTTCCCAAGGCACCGCAGCAAGCCAATGCCCAGCGAGCCCTGCTCATGGTTCCACCAGCTCTGAGCTTAGACACCCCAAAACCAGCCCCTGGTCTCCATCCGCTGCGGCAGAGGCTGTCCACAAGATTGGGGCGAGAGGTACCTGCAACACCAAGATGCTGTGAGGTGACAGGGAGTGATGCAATGGTGAAGTGACATTATTCTTAGGCTTAATAACATAATATTAATAGTTACTAATAAAATATAATTATTTTTATAGCTCACCGAAGAGTTCAAACCGGGGAGCAAATTCGCCGTCTCAGCAGAGAATTTGCTAATTTCTGACTTTTCTGCTGCCACCCCTGCTGCCGCTTCTGCTCCAGGGCTTGGCTGTCTATGCCGAAGCCTGGCTGAGGGGGTGTCTGGTGGGAAGCCGGGGATTGCAATGGGAGCTCCCCCCTCCCAGCAGGTCGGGGTGCATGGCCAGGGGTGCGGCACAACTGCGGTTCATCCCACCAGTGGGCTGGAGAAACAGGCCACCGGCGTGGAGGCAAGGACCAGAAAAAAAATAACAAAAATAACAACAAGGAGTACAGGGAAAAAGCAGCAGCAGGAGGTCTTGGTGTATGGTTTCAAACAGCTTCAGAGTAGCTGGAAATAACCGGGGGGGCTTGTTTCTGAACAGCTTTGTGCAGCCTTTTCTTCTTGCATCAATGCAAAACAGATTGGGTTGGAGCAGGCAAAGCTGGAGAAGGTGAGGGGAGCTGAACTCTGCTTGCAGGCGGGGTGGGATCCAGCAGGCAAAAAGTCTCCAGGGATGATGAATGAATTACCGCTGGAGGCTGATCAATTAACTGCTGGGAGGTGGAAACTGGGGCAGTTTCCTGGACCTGTCACAAGCGTAAGGAGCAGCAGGGAAGGGAGATGACCATGGACCTCACTTGCTCTTTTGACCCAGGCAGCTACCATAGAATCATAGAATCATCCAGGTTGGAAGGGAGCTTTAAGATCATCAAGTCCAGCCACCAGCCTAACACTGCCAAAACCACCTCTAAGCCATGTCCCTCAGCACCACATCTGTAGGCCTTCTAAATACCTCCAGGGATGGCAACTCCACCACTTCCCCGGGCAGCCTGTTCCAATGCTTGATGCCCCTTTCAGGGGAGAAATTTTTCCTAATATCCATCCTCCCCTGGCAAAATTTGAGGCCATTTCCTCTTGTCCCATCCCCTGTTCCTTGAGAGAAGAGATGGACCCCCCTGGCTACACCCTGCTTTCAGGGAGCTGTGGAGAGCAAGTGTGGACAACAAAAGTGTTAAGCACACCCAGCGAGGGCAAGGACTCAGTGCAATTTATTTTTTTAGAGGGACAAGCTAAAGTCCTGCTTCCCCCAAGGCTGCCAACTCCTCTGGAGCTCTCCCCCAAGTAGAGATGGGTTCCTTGCCTCTTCCCCCCACCACAAGCCTCCATCAGACAATGTTTCTGATAACATCTTCAGGTCACCAACCCCACCACAGGACTGTTCACCCCATTTCCCGTGCCAGCTACCTAGGTCCCTAACTCTACCTTGTGGGATCCTACCATCTCACATGATCTTGTCACTCCTTCTCTCCATTAGAGCCACGTCACCTCCTTCTACATCGGGCTATGAGCTGTGCCCATGGTCCCATGTCCCCTCAGGCACACATGGCTCATCTTCTTCACAATCAAAGAAATTATCCTTTCAGCTACCACCTATATATTTAAATTTCCAACCCAACTGGGCAAAAAAAAAATGAGTGCTGGTCACCCAGTTGGCATCTTTTAGCTATGCATAAGGTTGCTACACATTCTGAACACTTTCCCCAAGGTTTTCATCCCCAAAATTTCACATATTGGGGCAGAAGCAGGAGGAGGAGATAGGACCTGTGTTTGAGAGTAGAAACAGCTAATGAAAATCATGAGCAAATGGGTTGGTAGGAAAGAGTGGGCAACGGAGATGGTGTGGCCTTGGGTTGGGGATACTCCATCTGGGACCACACATTCCTCCATTCATCAAAGCAGAGCCTCATCCCAGATCCCCACTGGGCACCCAGAGCTGGTTATCACCAACCAGCTGTGCAGGAGGACTCACACCCACCGCACCCTTTAACCAAGGGGGGGTTCTTTTTGGGTGCTGGAGGTCCTCTCCCTTCTCAGACATCTTCTCTCCTCGCCTGGACTCACAACCAGGGCAGCAGGAGCCAGCACCACCACTGCAGAGATGCCCAGGCACGATCAAAGTGTTGCAAAGTGGAGTTATCTCTGTGCACATTAAGGACCAGACAAGCCTATTGCATTTGCACAGCGAACGCAAATTTTGGGGCTTTAATTAGCTGAGCAAGGATACGCCACTTTAAAGCAATCTATGTTTGTTTAAAAGGGGAAAAAAAGGGCTTTGAAATCAGAGACTCAGAATAAGAAAAAACAGACCTCAAAAACATTGTGTTGCGTATTGGCATTGCATTGAACCCAAAGTATTTTTGGAAAAAAAAAAAATAAAAATCCATCCCTAATGTCCCTTCTCTAAAAATCAGATCTCGTGATCAGACCAGGGCTTGTGTTCATGGGAGGGTTCAGCTTGCCACGGCATTAGGAATTGCAGAGCAGGTAGATAGGGATGGAACGAGGTTCCTCAAAGGAAAATTTGCCGAGCACTGCTGGACCACTGCCTCCATCACCTCTCAAGCCCGTGTGTCTCATTGCACCCGCGTGTGAGCTGTCACCTGAGCAGGCACAAGGCCGTCCCCTCCGATGTCACCAGTGCCTCGCAAAAGGCTTTTCATCCTTGTTTTCTTACCTTTGCAGGGCTGGGCTTTTTTTAGTGTAATAGCTCATTTATTCACGTGTTCCTCATACATTTATTAGTGAGTAAGGAATCGGTTGTGCCATCTGCCGTAATTAAATGTATCAAATCAAATCTTGGCTGTTATTACAGATGAGGCAGGTGAGCTTTTATTTTTTTGTGTGCATGGAGCATATAAGAGAATAACTATATTAAGATCTACGCCCAACAAGACGCACCCCTGAAAATGAAAGCTGCACTGCAGAGAGGCTCGGGAGATCAAAGGTTTTCTACCTTCCTTGAAGCTGTTCTCGAAACCAACAACTATTTTTTTTCAAAATCCTGCATTTTATTTAAAGCTCAATGGGAGCTGATGTCTTGCCTGTTTATTTTCAGTTGCCAGTGGTTCGTCTGCAACCAAAATAAGTCTTTTCTTAACCCCTTCTTTGCAACATCCCTCCAGGCACGGGAGCTGTATGCATCCCTGGGCCAGACCCTCATGGTGCCACGGGCTCATCCTGCCCTGAAGTCTTTCATGCAAGGTCCCACACTGCTTTCTGGGGATGTGCTTTGAGCTCTTACTGCTGCAACACCTCATTGCTGTCGCTGAGCTGAATGTCATCTGCTTGCACGGCTCTGCCGGAGGAAGACCAGCACTCACTCTAGCCTTGTACAGTGCCTGGGGTTTGATTTTGGCACTTAGTCCCATCTTAGGCAGAACCCATTAAAATCATTACATGATAGCATATAAATCTCCATCTGCCATGTCACATGGTGAATAACATTTCCCGAGAGTGTGCTCCATCATCACAGGACCTATTTTTAAAGCACTGATTTAAAGTTGTAAGGAGCACCAGGGATTGCTGAAACCACTTCTACCCCCAAATCCCAAAGGTTTTGACTCTTTTATTCTACCTGTCTTAGGGGAGGTCCTCACCCTTCACTGTTTTGCATGGCTTCAAGTCCAGGGAAACTCAGCCTCAGCCTTCATTTTTGGTTGCAAAGAAGAATTAAGAGTTGTGGCTTCCCTGCTGTGAACCTGCTGGCATGGTCCTGCTGTCCCCATTATTTCAGCAAGCCACAGCAGAGGGGTAGAGCTCTTGAAGGTCATTATTAAGGCTCCACAGGTTTCCACAGATAGTGGTGGGTGGTTATTAAATTAAAAAATAGCCCTCCTGATAGCTCTGCCGGGAGAAAGGCTGTAGGTCAGCCCAGCCCATATCAGGCATTGGAGAACACTCAGGAGAGAGCTTTTAGGTACACTGAGCAGCTGGTTACTGAAAAGATTCTCAAGCTCATATTTACACTTCTACTCCACTTTCTTTCCAAGATCACTAGTGAAAATGATGGAGGATAAATAGAGGAAAGAAAAAACACAACTTCACCCTAGTACACCGTGTTCCTCTGGCATTTCACTGCAGGTCCTTCTCTTGTCTCCCTATTTCTTCTCCTTCTCCTATTATTATTATTACTACTACTATTATTATTGATTTCCGTTTCAGATGCAAAATGAACTCCAGCCACACTGGAGCCATGGCATGGCCTCCAGGTCCCCTTGCAGAGCAGATATGTGATGTGGATGGCTTAGGAGGGAAGAAAAAAATAATATGGAAAAAGGGAGGGCTGCCCCTTTTTCCCACCAGCTATAGCAGGATAAATCTTGGGGGCTTACCTGCCAGGGTCTGCCCAGCACAGCTGCCCCCTATAACAGGGGTTTGGTGTATGCCGGTAGGAACCATTTTACGTGAGGAAGGTATAACAGAAGGAAGTAATAAATGAAAATTTCCTCCTATGCAAGGGAGTGGAGCGAATCACGGAGCGCTCATCCAGACAACAGAAAACGAGGAGAAGCTGTATGTGTGGGCCCCACACCTGTCTAGACTTCATAAATGTTCACAAAAGGAGGATAACAGGCAAAGGTGGTGAAAGGACAGGCTCCTCTCCTTACAAACATCCCAGTAATTAAACAGACATCGTTAAGACACGGTGCCCTGGCACCTCAAAGCTGTGCCAGCGCCTTGTGCTGCCTTGCCGGGGTAGGAAGCAACACTCCTCCAGCATAATCCACACTACCTTTCCCTCCAGTATCCACAGGAGAGAGTCACAAGATTTTCTTTATGGTGTGTTAAAAGCAGAAGAGAGCAAATAGCACCACTGGTATGGCCCACGGTGCTGCATGGGAGGCGGCTGCCCAGGTAGGCACCAAGGTCCCACCAACTTCAGTGCTCAAGTGCCCAGGTGACTGCGTAAAGCTCAGCCCTCTTATTAAAAGCCAGAGATTTCATGCGCCACAGCAAAAAGAAGTAAAACTGATCCACGAGAGGGAGGAAAAAGAAATTAGTCAGGCTTAAGAGGGTGAAACTCTTCTTTGAACATCACGCGCAAGTCCCTCAGCGTCTCCTGAAAGGCTTGCACAAGAGTCCCATCTGCTACGAGGAGGTGTTGGCGGATGAGACCTGGGAACAGCATGAAACCTGCTGCCTTTGCATTTTTTTGCCTAAAATCAAGGAAAGTGTCAAGAGCAGCTCATTCAATGTGGTAGCAAGACTGGCCAAGGCAAAGGCTGGGGCAAGGGTGCTGTGGTGGCCTCCCACAAACCTGTCTCAGCCATGGGGGACAGCTTGCAGTAGGGAGAAGAGGTAAGGTCATATGTCCAGCACATTTAAGTGTTTTTGTCAATTAAGAAAAATGAGAAAATTATGCTTTTTAATTCCATCAAAACACACTTGCTGCTGTCTCAGCAGATTCCAGGCAACTTCTGCCACGCAGAAATCAAACAGTCCAGTTTAAAACAAAAATCAAGCAAAACTCTTGCTATTTTGTAACATGACAGACATTTCTGCTATTGCTTGGCTTCAAATAGGCGTATTCATGAGCAGGAGCAGAAAACGTCCAACCTGAAGAGGTGAGCAGCCTTTACCTTCAGTCATTGCTGACCGGTGAGATTCATTGTGCCCTCAGTAAAAATTTGAGGGCACGCTTAACATTTGACTGCTTAAGTAAAGATTCCTATTGCTGTTTCAAATCATGATGCAATTTAAAAATCAATCATTTTCCCTAGAAAAATCAGCTGGGTCTGCATGGCAAGGCTGTATATCTAGGCTTGCCATAAGACTTCTTCTGCATAAAACAGAGAGCCCTTTTGGCCCGGGGGACTTTGCTTCCTACAGAGGAAATCCGTACAAAGTTCACTGGGATCCAAATAAGTCTTTGCACAAGAGCAGATTTGGACAGACATGTCTGTGCGTGAGGAGAGGACACAGAGCCCCACTAGCCATCTGCTAGTGATCACAGAACGGTAGAATCACAGAATGGTTTGTGTTGGAAGAAACATTAAAGACCATCCAGTCCCAACCCCCTGCCCTGGGCAGGGACACCTCCCACCAGACCAGGTTGCTCCAAGCCCCCTCCAACCTGGCCTTGAACCCCTCCAGGGATGGGGCAGCCACAGCTTCTCTGGGCAACCTGGGCCAGGCTCTTACCACTCTCACACCAAAGAATTTCTTCCTAAGATCTCATCTAAATCTCCATGGCTCCTGTACTCACAGCATCTCCATGGCCTCCTCTGGCCCCGCTCCAATAAGTCCATGTCCTTCTGATGTTGGTGACCCCAGATCTGGATGCAGTGCTCCAGGTGGGCTCTCCACCTCACCTTGCTGGCCACGCTTTTTTGATGATGTTGGCTTTCTGGGCTGCAGGCACGCATTGATGGCTCATGTTGAGCTTCTCATTAACCAACACCCCCAGGTCCTTCTCTTCAGGGCTGTTTTCAATCCATTCTCTGCCCAACCTGTATCCATGTTTGGTATTGCTCTGACCCAGCTGCAGGACCCTGCACTTGGCCTGGTTGAAATTCATGTGACGGCAGATGGGTGTTGGGGTGTGAAAGCCTGGTAAGAGCTGCCACCTGAGAAACCAGAGGGCTCATTTCCTAAACTGCTTAGTCATTTGTAAGGACTTCTGCATCAGCTGTGGGTTTAGGAGTGACTCATCCACGCGTGGCTGGAAAAACTCTAAGGAGAACAGCAGGGCAGCTAACAAAGCTCAATTTTTGCCGCCTAAACGAATTTGTCACCCAAGTAGCAGCCAGTAGCACTTAATAATTGCATTATATTTGAAGCGCTAAGACACTAAGTGATACAGTGACATGGCAGATAACAGAGGAGGAAGCCAGCAAGTGCTTGTGCTGCTGCTTCTTCACTCTAATGCCTTTGCTATGGGCATGACAGGGAGTCACTATAAGCAGCCATGGGATCTGCCCAAATGCAGCAGCTGATCTAGAAATATGTTTTCACCATGACTTCAAATTTACTGTGTTTCAAGGTTGTCTCCAAGCAGAGGAAAGCCATCACGGCACCGCAGTTCGGTGTGAATCATTAGTGTAGCCCCAACCACAATGTAGCCGTGGTGCCTTTGAACGGCAGCAGCTGGTGGGAGTGGAGGGTGCTCTTGTGGTTGGTTGTTTTTCTAAGACACTGTGGGCTATTTTGGTGGAAGCTGCCTTGGTTCCTGCTGCAAGGCTTTGCTATGAGCATTAGTTTCTACCACCCTGGTGTTTGGGTTACTGGGGCCACCACTTTGGTCCTTGGGCCAGCATCTCTGCTGGCATCCCTGTACGCATAACTGGCTGGGTGGGTGTCAAAGGGAAGATGTACTGGGGAGAAAGAGGTTTGGGGAGGGGGAAACCAGGATGTTCTCCTCTCTCCTTCCCACCCTGCTGGCCAACAGGGCAGAAGACATGGGGCTGTGGGAAAGGAGTGCAAGGCTATGTGTTCATTCTGCCTTCCCATGATGGCTGGAAGTGGATGAGCAGCAAAACACCACTCCCTGCTGCAGTGTGGGGAGAGCAATGTCCACTTGACCCCAAAATGAGAGGGGTTACCCAGAGTTTGGGGAGGCAGAAGTAACATGCAGCATATCTGGGTGCCTGTCTGGCATTGACAAGTGTCAATGGAGTGAGAGTGGCCCTGAGGAGAAGGACTTGGGGGTGTTAGCGGGTAAGAAGCTCAACATGAGCTGGCAATGTGCACTGGCAGCCCAGAAAGTTCAACCTCATCCTGGGCTGCATCAAAAGAAGCATGGCCAGCAGAGCGAGGCGGGGAAATCTGCCCTTCTGCTCCACTCTGGGGAGACACCACCTGGAGTACTGCGTCCAGCTCTGGAGTCCTCAGTGCAAGAAGGACGTGGACCTGTTAGAACAGGTCCAGCAGAGGCTCACAAAGACGCTGGGAGGGCTGGAGCCCCTCTGCTGGGAGGGGGGGCTGAGAGAGTTGAGGGGGTTCAGCCTGGAGAAGAGAAGGCTCTGGGGAGACCTTGGAGCCCCTTCCAGTCCCTCAAGGGGCTCCAGGAGAGATGGGGAGGGACTCTGGATCAGGGAGGGGAGCCATAGAAGGAGGGGGAAGGGTTTGACACTGAAAGAGGGGAGATGGAGATGAAATGTGGGGAGGAACTTCTTTGCTGTGAGGGTGGTGAGCGCCTGGCCCAGGTTGCCCAGAGAAGCTGTGGCTGCCCCATCCCTGGAGGGGTTCAAGGCCAGGTTGGAGGGGACTTGGAGCAACCTGGTCTGGTGGGAGGTGTCCCTGCCCAGGGCAGGGGGTTGGGACTGGGTGATCTTTAAGGTCCCTTCCAATTCTAACCATTCTATGATTCTATGACTGGGGGCAGCGACTTGTGACCTATAGGCAGAGGACTCCTTAGCAAAAAGGCAGGGACAGGGAGAACAACCCCTTTTATCAGCACCAGCTGCTGCATGTCCC
Organism: Arenaria interpres; assembly: GCA_013399435.1. Taxonomy (NCBI): domain Eukaryota; kingdom Metazoa; phylum Chordata; class Aves; order Charadriiformes; family Scolopacidae; genus Arenaria; species Arenaria interpres. The sequence continues at coordinate 31,574 of VXAK01026194.1, forward strand.
ACTTTCAGAGCAGAGAGTTGAGCAGCCGCCGTCGCTGGGGCTGCAGGAAAGCATCTCAGTGCCACTTGGCACAGAGGGAGGGGAGCGGGTTCATCCCTGGGGAGTCCTGGAAGGAGCTCGGCTCTTCTCGTTGACATTTTTATTTTGCTTCCTTTAAAGGCTGAAGGGGAGGAAGTGGGGTGGAGGGAGGGAGGACCACGACAACTCGAGCCCGAAAGAAAAAAACAAAAAAAAAAAGAAAAAAAAAGGCAAGTTTAAAGATGTGGAGTGCTTGGCAGAGACCCAAAGCACAAGAGCACAGAGACCGTGAGAAAAATGTCAGTTTACTGTCCAACTGGATGGAAATCAGATGTCGCGTCGGGACTTCACAGGACTTGTAAATGAATAAAGGACCAGGCAGGAAAGGAGGGAAGATCCAGCCAGGCTGGAGGAGGCAATCCAGCAGGACCTTCATCCTGGTATGGTTAATATCCGTGGGACTTATTCCTACAGGCAGCAGTGAGCTGACAAGGAGGAGGGAGGTATGAGGATGGGGAAGAAAGTCATTGCAAGCCTCACTGGAAGTTACCATGGGCAGAGCCTGGCTGGTAAGGAGGGCCGCTCCAGTGGCACTGAGCAGCATCCATTGCTCTTCCCAGTTCACCCAGTGGCTGCTTGGATGGGAATGCTGGGGTGTCTGCTGGGGATGGATGACCCCAAAGCCCAGAGTGACAAGAGGAGGACAGAGGGGTGGGCAGAAAAGATGGGGTGCTATCTGGGGATAGCTTGCAGCAGGACAGGCACAAAGCTTTCAGGGCTCAGGCGACTTTTGCCGTTCAATGTGCAATCAGAACATGGTACATGCTCTAGGATTAATAGAAGAAGTTGTCCGTGACCATGTTTTATGATAGACATGCACACACAGTCCTGTTCTGGCTATTTCCCTTGGGATATCCCTAGATTCAGCATCTCCTGCAGGACCTCCTGTTTGCACCTACTTGGTAAAAGGTGAAACCCATGCAAGAAACAGCAGAAACAGTTGAAGAAGCCTTCATAAGCCCTGTCTCAGGGGAACACTGAGAGGCTTCTGCTTGAAACTATTCACAAGTGCTCTTGCTGAACACCCGGGTGGGACCTGCCTCGCACCCGCTCCTGCGCAGCGGTTAGAGTGGTCCATGACAACCCATTGCTGGACCGAGTGAGCAGCTGGAAGGCGGGCAGTCATTGGAAGGACGGTGTTGAGAGCATCCTTTTTCATGCACTGCGCTTTGGCTGCCAGGCAGGGACAAAAGGCCAGTCCTTGCCATTTCCCAGCAACTCGCCGTGGGAAGCTGGTTCCTGCTTGCCCTGGGCTGGCTGTCAGCACGGGCTGGGAACGCGGCCACCGCACTGGGATCCGCAGGGCCCCTTTCTGCAAGGAAACAAAGCCGTGCTCCTTGCACGGGGCTCCCTAATGGCCAGCCATAGACTGCGAAAAGCTATAAATACCAATAAGGACGGTTGCTGCCCCGAAATGTTCCAAGTCACACTCCGGCACGATACCTTTTGACACTGTCCCCACATGACATCCTGGTCCCTAAATTGGAAAGGCATGGATTTTACAGATGGACCACTCGGTGGATAAGGAACTGGCCGGGTGGCCGCACTCAAAGGGTTGTGGTCAATGGCTCAACATACAAGTGGAAGCCAGTGACGAGTAGTGTTCCCCGGGGTTTGGTGCTGGGACCGGTGCTGTTAAACATCTTTTTCAGAGATATGGACAGTAGGATTCAGTGCACCCTCAGCGAGCTTGCCAATGACACCAAGCTGTGTGGCATGGTCAACACACTGGAGGGAAGGGATGCCATCCAGAGGGACCTGGAGGAGCTGGAGAGGTGGGCCCATGCCAACCTCATGAAGTTCAACCAGGCCAAGTGCAAGGTCCTACACATGGGTCAGGGCAATCCCAAGCACAGCTACAGATTGGGTGGAGAATGGATTGAAGGAGGAGAAGGAATTGGGGGTGTTGGTGGACCAGAATTTCAACATGAGCTGTCAAACCCATCCCTGGAGGTATTCAAGACCAGGCTGGATGGGGCTTTGAGCCCCATGGCAAGGGGGTTGGAACTCCATGATCTTTAAGATCCCTTCCAACTTTAACCATCCTATGATCCTATAATCAACTGATGCAGCATTGTTTCCTAACACCTCCACCCTGTACATATTGTGGCCATGTGCAACCTCTATCGCCAGCGTTTGGGTGCAGAGCAAGGAGCACCCGCACAGCCCAAGTCCTCCATCTTTCTGGGGAGCAGCCCTAGCACAAAGTGGACAAGTACATTCTGGGACATAGCTTCCCATACAAGCAGCTATGGGAAAACTGACGACGGGCATGGGTTGTCACCCTGACCACCAGCTTCAAGGATCTGCAAGATTAAGGTTTTAATGGCTTTAAAGATTTTTGCCACTTCAAGAGCACGCTCAGATTTCCTCCACAGTGCATGTGCTGGTTGGTGGGAAGAAGCCCAAGCGAGCTGAATGGCGTTGGGTCCGTCGCACAGTGCCCAGCCTTGCTAGTTAGTAGGGTGCTTCTCGTCCATCCTTCCCTGAAACATACCACAGCCTCCAGCTTTCAAAGCTGGATCTTTCAGCAGTAAGCAGCTAGCAAGGATGATGCCTAAGGAAGCGTGGGGTGGGCTTTGCAGCCTCCTTCACTCTTCTTCTGGCCATGGGGTCTTACTGGAAAATCCCCTACGGGGGGAGCCGCAAGGAGGGGTTATGCTTACAAGGAGGTAAGCAGTCTCAGTCTTTCTTCAGATCAAGGCCTGCAGAGGAACATGTGCCTCCATCCAGAGAGGATCCTGGTTGCTTCAGTTCAAAAGGCAAGGAGGAGAAAAGGGAAAAAGCATAAATACTTGGAAAATACAATTTGGCCTTAACAGAATCTACTTTGTGCCTCTGGTCTCCCTGAAACGATAACACCGCATGACAGATTGCAATTCATTAAAGGCAGAACAAGCCTCCAGGGAAAACAACGCACCTTTAAGCAGAATGCATAAGCCCAGGACATGGAGCAGAGCAAAGTTTTGGGTATGGGGGCTCAGCTAGGTGGTCAGTGAGCAAAGAAAAAGGTCATTTCTCAGGCTGTTTCAGTGCCACTGAACTCCACAGCTGGCAAGAGGTGATGTTGTGGATGGGACAGAGCTGGTGGGCATCTGCAGAGGTCTGGTTGTGGCTGTGCTTGGGGTTGCAGGAACCAGAAAACTTCAGCACCATCCCATTAACTTCAAGACAGCAGAAACTTTCTTAACCTCCATGCACTCCAAGGTTAGGTTTCAGGAGGCCTGCAGTCTAGAGAAACAGCCTGGTGAGCAGACACCCCTTGGCCTGGTGGGATCTGGGAGGGCTTTTTGTGCCCAGCAGCACCCAGTGTGTTGCTGAAGATGCTGCAATCACCATGTCTGGCTTTTGGGGCCAGGGCGGCATGGGGCCAGCCCTCTGTGAGGGAGGAGGTTTGCCCATGAAAAGGCAGCGTCCACCCCACGGAAGACTTCACCCCACCTTCAGTGAAGTCTAAAGGAGAGAGATGCTGGAGGTGTGTGGGGACGCACCTGGGGAGATGGGAGCATGCAGAAACCCTGAGAGAGGGCAAGCGAGCCCGGAGCTGTGGCCCGATGAGACCATTAAGGCTGTGTGGAGCCTTAAAAGAACACCAAAACTAAACAACCCCACAAAACCTACATCTGGACATCCACACACCAGCTCTGTGGCCTCGTGGGGCCCTGGCCAGGGATGTCTGGGATCGGGGCTCCCTCTAGAGGGTATTGCGCTGCCAGCAAACGGCCACGCCATGATCTTGGGGTTGGGTTGGGACCCCAGAACACAGTCCTTCCTTTCCCTGAGGTCCTGCTTTGGATAGGATGGCGTTAAGAGCATCCCCAAATTTCCCTGAGCCCACGTGAGCATCTTCAGCTCTGCCAAGGAGGATGGCAGGGGCAGGGAGCCAGTATGTCCCCGGCTCTGCCTTCCAGACTTGGCATTTGCCAGTACAGAGCCCAGTTGCCAAAGGGCCTCGGGGCTGCACAAGGTGGGAGCTGCAGGTCTGTCCTTCACGGAGGCTGTGGCGCTGACAGCACCAGTGCCACAGTGCTTCTGGTCAGCTGGACACAGCAGAGCCTTCAAGACGAGGTACCTGGGGGGCAGGAGGCAGTTGGGCTTGCGAGGAAGTTGTTTCTATCGACTGCTTAAGCCAAGTAGGATTTGGGGAGGGTGGGGTGTTGGAAGTGACTTTGCTTCATTGGCGCAGGCAGAGCTGAATCCATGCCTGGAGAACCTGTCAAGGGCTTGGAATGATTCCGGGCCAAGCACCCCGTCCTGAGGTCAGAGAAGCCAGGAGACATCTAAAAGCAATGGGCCTGCACCTCTGGGGAAGGAAGGTTTTGATGGGCAAAGAGGGCTAGCGAGGGCTAGCACCAGGAGACACTTCCCACCATGAAGCTCCTGGTTCCAGACACCAGTATAAACTCATCATCGGAGCAGTGCTGTGCTGCCGTGAAGGAGCAAGCTTGGAGGTTGACCCAGCCAGCGACGTACAGGGCAGCTCATCGCCAGCCAGTCTGCTCCCGGCTGGGAGTGGAGACAGCAATATACCGTTACTGGCCTGTTCTCATCCATCTATGCCTGCTCTTGCATCAGAAGGTGTTTTCACTTTCTAATAAATCTGTTTGACAACCCTCTGAGATATTTTGTCATAAAGGGTGATCGTAAAGCTTAAGCTTTGTTGCTAATAACTTCATTACAGCACAGACTGCCCAAAGCAATTAGACACTTCAAACACGTCCATAAAAAAAAAAAAAAAAANAAAAAGACACATTAACTCATCCTCGAGGTTTTAATTAGAAGCGACTGTAGGTGGCAGGTAGGCAAGTCTGCAGCATCTCACAACCTTTGTGAGGGGATCTTGACTCTCCAGCTGCTCGGGCTGAAGTTTTAGGTGGAGAGAGGTCATGCATGAAAAAAATAACACCAGGAAAGGTGCCATGAGGAGGAACTTCTTTCCTGTGAGGGTGGCAGAGCCCTGGAAGAGGCTGCCCAGGGAGGTGATGGAGTCTCCTTCTCTGGAGACATTCCAAACCCGCCTGGACAAGTTCCTGTGCAACCTGCTCTGGGTGGACCTGCTTTGGCAGGGGGTTGGACTAGATGATCTCCAGAGGTCCCTTCCAACCCCGTGTGATCCTGTGATCCTGTGAAAGAGGGTTTGGGTGCTTTTAAGGTCTTGTAGAAAAACCTCCCCTACAAGTTGAGGTCCAAACACATGAAGTTGAGGCCACCTGAAATCCTCCCCAGGCCCTTTCGCAAAGGACTCTGCTCAGCTACAGCAGAGGGGATGCTGTCTGTGTGAAAGATGAGGAAAAACCGAGCTGCTTGTCTGTGTTCATGTCCCAGCTGCCCTGTTCGCCCTGGGAGGGACAGGAGAAAGATAGAAGAGCTAGAAGAGGCACGAGAAATCACACTCTCCCCTGAGTTCCACCTGCTCTGCTGCTGGGACCAGTTTCCCCCACACAAACACTGGGAGAAAAGGAGGAGGACACAGCTTGGACCAGCCTGCTGTCCCTCAGGCTCCCGAGGAGCAAGAGCCCCTCATGGGGATTGCAGCCGATGGTGATTTCCTTGCTGTCCTTCACTAGATGGTGCTCTACACCCTCCCTTGAAAGCCCTTCACTGCCAGAGCCTGTTTCCCCTGTGCTGTATTTTCAGCTGTAGCCTTAGGTGGGAGGAGAAGGGGCTCTTCAGGGGTTGATTTCTGCAGAGGCAAAGGGCCCTACGTGGTCGTGGTGGGGTTTGGAGAAGCAGCCATTGCTCTGGTTGTGCTGAAACGCAATGGGAAATGCTTCTAGAGGAAGAGGAGGTCGAGCAGAGAGAGCAAAGGGCAAGGTGATTTGCCCCCTGCCTGCAAAATCCTCGCTTGCATGGATTTGCCCTCCAGAGGGGAATCACATGCCGGGCAGAGGATGTCCAAACTTACCCTGACCAGGCCGTAGCTGAAGGAGGACACTTCACCCCCTCTCCAACCATGATTGCAGGCATACAGTTATGTGGGCCAACTGCTTCCAAAAATGTCCTGAGAGCTTCAGCGCCTCCGCTCACAGCAGAGGACCACAGTGCTTGTTTTTTTTCTTCTTCTCTTGCAGCTCAGGTGGGTTGTCCTCTCAAATAAATGCAACCTCTACTGCCCCAGCTGGAGGCGATGGAGCTATAGAGAGCTGAAGCTCTGAGTGGGTTGATCAACAGGCTCTGCCCCATGGAGCACCAGACACTCTCCAGCACCCTCCTGGCATCAGCCCGGCCAGCCAACTGACGCGCTGGGAGGGAGGACACCTCTTCCGAGCTTAGCAAACTAAGCTCTTAAGCGGAGCTTGTCAGCCAACAGATAAACACACTTAAGAGAGTGTTTATCACCCTTTGATAGTGGGTATGACGTGTTTATGTAGAGTGTGGAAGTGGAGAGGCTTCTCTGACTGTGTGTGAGAGCAACCCAGCAACCGAGATGGGACTGCACCGTGTGGAAAAAGGGTTTTCAAGGTTTAAACGACAAATTTCGCCACCCCCTGTGTTTCCTTTGCCAAGAGGGGCATCTCGTCTTGGAGCCTCTGACCCAAAAGTCAACATTTTTGCATTTGTTGCCCCTTTTGAAGTCTGTTCAAGCCCCCTCTGGTGAAGATAGAAAACATTGCCCAACAACTAATATTTCCTGAAAGCCAGTTTTGCCAGAAAAAAACCCTTGGAGAGGCCTGTACTCCATGCCATGCATACCTTCAGCATGCACAGCATAAGACGTCTCCTTCGACAAGCTGTCAAGAGCTTTCAAGCGTCTCTTTATTGCTCTACGCATCCTGGCTGGGAAAGCTTGAGCAATCAGATTGGCTTTGCAAGAGTCAAAAGCTGGTCCTCTGCTCAGACATGAGGTTTTGGGCACTGCCACCCTCCCAACCTTCGTTAGTATAATTTCAGTGTAATAAAATAATTGGTCCCAGCTTGAAAAGCATTTCAATCTGGATCTTAAGCAGGCATTGCTGTTATGTGGGAATGGGGTTGTTTCTGCGAGGTTTCAGCTAGGTCTTTCTTCTGAGGCAACGGGACCCCAATTTTTCCTAGGTTCTTGACCCCCTCGATGTGCACCCTTCAAGCCTTGGCACCACAAGGGCTCCTTAAAAATCATTTACTGGACATGCAGAGGAGAAGCTAGCAAACAAGGCTTGGGAACCACACTCTGAGTTATAGGTTGTGATCTCACCCAGCATTTTCCAGCCACCAAGTTCAACCCAGAGCAGAACCTGGGATCCTGTGCAGAGATGATCAAAGGAGCAGTGATAATGTCCACGGGAGATGCTGCTCCCAGCAACTGACAGCAGCAAGTGCTGTTCCAGAAGCTGAAGACCTGGCATTGCTTTGATTTGTGGTTGCTTTGATTGATAAGTGTTCAAAGATGAGGGATCCCACCATGGTTGAGGAAGAGAGCTGCCTTTCCATCAGAGTAGGGAAAAGTGAAAAAAAAAAAAAAGGCTTGTTTCACCAACTGAGTTGAAGTCATTTCCCTGACCATCGCCACCCCAACACCGTGGAAGGCAGCATGCTGGCAGCCACTCCAGTCTCACTTGACACCAAGTATACTGCCCAAGAGGACTGAAGAGGGGTGTGAGGAGATGAGCAATGAGGGAACAGCCTTCAGGAGGCTGCTGGGGATGGTGAGGAAGCTATCCGAACCCTGAACAGAAGTCTTGTGTCTTCTGAGAAGCTCAACCACTTCTGCATCTGGACAGCATCAGTGCAGGAGGGCGAGAAGCTCCTTTTCCCCCATGGGCTTCTTTACTCTGCACATCAAAGGCAACGTCACAGTAAACTCCAGAAGTCAGTGTCATCCTACACATGCTTTAGGTCTTTCCTGGTGTGGACTCCCTTTATGCTAGCCCCATGGCCAAGGCTTGCTGGGGGTCATTTCCCTGCCCTTGGGCATTGGATAGCCAACACTGGTGAAGGTGCTGCAGCACCACTGCCTGCCCATCCCACCAACACATCTGCGTTCCCCAAGCTGGGTGGGAGGAAAGCACGTTTTAACTTAATGCGGGAGGTTTTAGGTGGGACTACATAGTCATCTCACCAGCACTTGGGTTTCACCGAGAGTGAGGGCTGGAGTGAGCCAGCCCCAGGACACCACATGCTGCTCGCTTCCTCCCATTTAACAGAGATGAAACACTGAAGTGTTCATTAATATTGAACAAAACCCCATCTCACTGCACCGTCATGCCACTTCAAATCATCTCGACTGACTGCAGCAAGCTCTCTGCACCCATGAGTGGATGTCTACGTGCAAGTCACCCTCAATATGCATCCAGCACACTAGAACCTGGCAGGATTTTAACACGAGGTGCTGCGGGGCGATACCCAGGGCACGAACCCCGAGGCCTGGGCTGCAATCCCCGCACGTTCATAATGCAGCATCATCTCTGCCTGGATTATGCCCTTGGGGACAGGTTTGCAGGCAGGAAAGGGGGTGGCGAGCCGGGCTGGTGGCCACGCAGGGAGGTGGGCACCAGCATCTGAGAGGGATGGCCAAGACAGCTCAGCACCACGAGCTGCTGCATCGCTGTATTGTGGACATTTGGGGGATGGCCGTTTGCTTCGCTTCACCTCCTCCCGAAACAAGCTGAGAACATGCAACTGGTAATTGCATTCAAGAACTTGCTGCAGAGAGCAGAGAAATCCATATCAGCTGTGGCCAGCACTACAGGATTTAGTTTTGCTGCAGCATCCTCACTGCCACTGCGGCCTGGAGCTTCTCCAACATCATGGACACCTTGGTCTGGTGGTGGCTGCGAGGTCAAATTCCCCAAAGGGTGGTGGGGATCCTCCATGCCCCTAGCCTGGGATATGGGTGGTCCCAGCCACTGCCTTCCTCCCCATCCTCCACGCGGTGCCAGTGCTGGAAGAAAAGGGAAAAGGACCAGCTGCTGCAGAAGTCCTGACCCCATTGCTACGCTGCCTGCACACGTTTTGTGGTCACACTGTGATAATTATCAAATGCTTCCTTTCCATTTTCCCAGCCAGGCATTGACATTATTGCCATCTCCCCGTCTCCTTGTCTCTTCAGGAGTGTCCTCAAGGACTGCCTTTGCATTTGGCTGAACAAGATGTTCTCGTCTGAGGAACCACAACAGTGCTTTTCCTGGTTTTCCACCCACCTTCATAAACCACACCAGCAGATCTTCCTCCTACTATTTTGAGTAGGGTGCATTCTTCTGGCTAGTGTTATATACGGGGACAATACGCCCCTCATTTCCCATCAGCTTTTGGTTAGGTGAGCCCAGTGCTCCAGGTGAAAGAGCTGGTGCGCCTGACGGAGTGATAGCATGAGGAGATACATAAATACAGTATCCCAAAGCAAACTGGGTGGTGTCCTCCCAAGGAGACATCAGAAGCAGCCAAACAGTGGCTTCTTGGGTAAGGGTAGAAATGTCCACAGCATCATCAACGTGTAGGGCCTGTCCTGGGTATCAAGGAGCGATCAGACAATAACGTCCCTCTTCCTGCTCAGCAGGTGGAGGACACTTGTAGCCCTAAGCCATTCTGGCCATTGCAAGTCAGTGGCATGTCAGGCCTGACCTATGGTGTCTGCTGCGTTCAGCTGTGAGCTGAGAATTAGTCCTTGCATGAGTGATCAATTAATTTATGCACGAGTGCTCAAGTAGCTCATGCACGAGCACCTATTAAATCTGTGCGTGAGCATCCAATGAGTTTATGCATGAAAACCCAATGAGTTGATGCATGAGCAGCCGATTAATTTATGCATGAGTGCCCCAACAACTCAAGTGCGAGCGAGCCGTCAATGGGTGCTCAAGGAGTTCATCATGCATTAGTCCCCATCCCATGCATGCTGGAGCACCTTCTTTGCCCATGCACTAGCACCCACTGAAGTCATACCTGAGTTACCCCATGCATGGGTGCCTGACCAGCTTGTGCGTACCTGAGCGTGTAATTGCATGTTTTCTTTTTCTCGTTACCAAACCAATGACTGGGATGTTGTGTTAGTTGGCAGTACATTATAAACGAACTGAAAAACTTCACCCCCATACAGAGCGTTTTGCCAGCTGGTGTGAAAGCGTGACGTGGGAAGGGGCTGCCCTGGGGATGGGGATGGTGCAGCCAGGGAAGAGGGAGCAGACGGTGCCATGGCTGATGCCTCTGACAGCAGCGGTCCCCATGCTTCGGCAACCATCACGGCTCCCCTGCACTGTGCTTGGCGTGTGCCCTCTGCACATTTTCCTGCTCTTCTTGTTTTGCCATTGGAATGCAGGCGATGTGGTGCTCGCGCCCAAGGTGTGCTCACATCTCATGCAAAAGCAGGGACCAACCCTTTAGTGCTCATCACACCTTTAAGCCTGCATAGCTACGCCTGCACTACTTGAGCTCCCAGTGAGAAGCCACCCAACCCTCCTGCCAACTGGGACAATCCTGCTCTTCTGCTCTAGAGACCTTGCAGACCACCAGGACCCCCCAAGTCCATTGCACTGACTCCTGTAGAGTCAGCTGATGGCTATGTGGGGACCATGGTGGTGACCATCTCTTGACCTCGTCAGCACTCCATTCCAGCACTCTCAGTTCACAAGGATGAGGGGGAGGGACTCTTGATCAGGGAGGGGAACCATAGGCCAAGGGGAAATGGTTTTAAACTGGAAGAGGGGAGATTGAGATGAGATCTGAGGAAGAACTTCTTTGCTGTGAGGGTGGTGAGAGCCTGGCCCAGGTTGCCCAGAGAAGCTGTGGCTGCCCCATCCCTGGAGGGGTTCAAGGCCAGGTTGGAGGGGGCTTGGAGCAACCTGGTGTGGTGGGAGGTGTCCCTGCCCAGGGCAGGGGGGTGAAACTGGATAACCTTTGAAGATCCCTTCCAATCCAAACCATTCTATGATAAAAAATATAAGGGCATGCTGGAAATGGACCATGACTGTGCCCCTGCTGTTGTTATCAGGCATGCAGTGGGGTGTCTCCTTCTGATTTCTGGTCTTCATTAAAGGCACCCAGGATGAGCTTTTTCCAACGGGCCTTTTCATACCCAGTCCATTGCCATGCCTAGTGGAAACTTTCACATTCCAAGGGTGGTAGGATGGGGCAGAAACACATTTGCAGGGGGCAAAGTGCCCCCTGAATGAGGGTGCACACAGTGAGTCTCCCAGGAGGCTGCACGTTTGTCGGGGACCACGGCCCAAAGCAATGACAGGATGTAGACATTTTCTCCCTGCTATTTCTAATGGGATTAAGGTAAAGCATGGTGTTGAGGAAGCCCAGGCTCTGGCACAGCTCTTGGTCATCTCAGTTCAGTCCCTCTGCTCCTCTCTCAGCCCCAGGGCCACCTCATAGCAAATTATCCCTTCACTCTGTTCCTGCAAACTATGTGGCAAAACATGTGTTGCAGGGAAAGCGATAGCAACCACAAGCACAAATGCACCCCTTTTTTCCTCTCTTGGATGAAAATAATTCATGTCAGGGGTCACTTAAGCTAAATACTGTCCAGTAATGCCTTTTTTTTTTTTTTTTTAAGGTCAGGTTTTTATTAGAACAACATCAGATAAACCAAGTTAAGTTAGCAGCTTCCCAGCACTCCCTGACCCCGAACAGTCCCATCCTGAGCAGGCAGCATCCCTTCTCAGCTGGTTAAACATTGCATTTTACCAGCTGCAAAGGTCCTCACCCTTTCTTCCCAAAGAGGAGCGGCAAAATACAGCACCCTTGTGCAGCTAATTCAAGGGTTTTTAGTCAAAGTTTCCAGCGGGGAATGCCCATCGTGTGCTCCAGCTTGTGCCCTGGCACTGCTGGGAGCAGGGTCAGGATCTTGGGCTGCTCCAGCCTTTTTTCCCACGTTTTCAGCCCACGCATGTGTCCCGCCCGAGCCCGTAACTCTTTGCTGAGATGCCTTTGACAGAGGGAGCTGAGCTAGTCTCCTGACACGGGGCTGTCCCGGCTCTGTGCAGATAAAATAAATATTTAGCTTGAAAACATCTAACAGTTTTCAAAGAGCCCGGGATAGCCCCAGCGTGTTTAGACTGTGTGCATAGCAAAGGGCGCCAATGCCTTTAATCATCGTCATATGTATTCGGTGCTTTTATCTGGGGTTCTTCAGAGTCCTCCACGGAGAGGCTTGTCCTGTTCATCTCTGCTTTACAGATAAGGAAACGGAGGTGCCGCCAGCAAGGGCTGGATTCGCGCCGGCTCCCGAGGATGGGTGTCCAGGGCGCCGTGTTTCAAGGCAGCCTACTTTGTGTTTCCTCTCCAAGGCCAAGAAAAGAAGTGACAAGGCACGAGCAAGAGTCACATCTACCTTTTCCTGCTCGTGGTGGTGGTGGTGGAGCCCAGCCTGGCCGGTGCCCGTATCCCAGTATCACTGCCCATATTTTGCTACGCCCATTGCCTCCGGCTGCAGCCAGGCAATGGGTTTGCAAAATTGCTCCAAATTGCAGATGAAAGGCAATCCTGCTTTCTGCTTTGGTGCTTTGCATCACAGCGTAACACCTATTCTCTCCAGCAGGCTCAATTTTGTTTATTTATTATGCATTTTCACAGATGTTCTAATACAAAGTAATTAGTACTGAGGATAGCATCAAGCCAAGAAGAAATGAGGGTGTAACACGACGTCTCCTCTGCCTGTGTGCTCTGGGTTTTGGGAGCCCACCAGGAGAGCCTGCCTGAGCTCTGTAGCCAAGGGCATGGTGAGGGGATGATGGTAGCCTGGGGCTACAGGCAGGACAGGCTCCCCAACACACTGCCTGGAGCACCTTCTGCTGGTGGAAGGTGTCCGAGGGAAGCCTGCCCCAAGCCCAGCATCTCTTCCACTCTCATGGTGGCTGAGGAGGAGCCAGCTGAGTCCTAATCCAAGAAATGAGACATGTTTTCCTCTGGGCTTTATTGACAGCTTGATCCAGGGGTCTTATAATCCCATTTTTAAAAAATTCCTTTTGAATTAGCACATTCTCTCTCTCAGTTCAAATGCATATTTCCCCTGACCCACAACTTCTTCCATGCAACATTCTTCCAAATCAGATTTTCCCAGGGACTTTTACCGAAAACAACTCTCTTGCAGCTTCAGCAGCATCCAGCCCAGCTGACACAGCCTTCTGGAGAAAATATTGCTAAAATGATGGGTCATCCTTGGATGGAAGCTGCCAGGCACAGAGCAGGAGGGAGCCTGAGCAGGAGCTTCCCTCAGCCAAGGGAAGGAGGCATTCTCGGGCATCCCTGGACTCAGTGCTGGGCTTGTCCACCCAATGGTGGTTTGCAGATCACCCTGCTTTTCCCTGTCCCCCTATTTATCCACAGCACGAATCCCTTCAGAAGATGATAAGTGTAAACCCATCTTTTGGTATCAGAAAGCAACATATGCCTTCACGTCCCAGGAACCACATCATGCCTGGCTTCGCCAGCTCCATCCATCTTCCAGCAGCCCCATGTGAAGATGAGGTGACCAAGGGGACTCGAAGGCCTTTAAAAGCTGGGTTAGGAGACAGCACGGACATTTGCCAGGGCCCTGAGTCGTCTTTTCAGAAACAAAACCAATTTTTCAGGCTTTGGGTTCTTAAGGCCACCAGCTTTCCAAGAAATTTTAAATCCAGTAAAATTCACTCAAATCCCATAATCGCTCATGGAAACAAAAGCCGGACGGATTATTTTTGCTAGAGAGTTGGCAGGTTTCCAGGTTCATGAAATGCAGCTTTGCTGAAAGAAAATCTCTTGTGGGCAAAACCGCCTATCAGTGTTTTTTAAAAACAAATGAAAATAAGGTATTGCAGAATAAATAATACTAAAAAAAAAAAGGCCTTTAAAAATAGCCTTGGGGATACCTTTAGCCCCAAGGTTGAAAGGGGAAGGTTCACACTTATTTTTCATCCCTCTTTCCCCTCCTCCAGCTAAAGGAAAAAGGGGCAGACGGGGTATTTTTAGACTCCTGTTCCTGTACAGATGCAAGGAAAGCCACTTTTCCCAAAGCTGGCTGGAGCTCTGCCTGCCCCAGCTCCTGGGAAATAGTACTTGGAGAGGGTTTTGGGGACCAGGAGCTTATTTGTGGGTGGCCATACAGGGGTTGGGCTTAGCTCAGCATAATCACGTTCCGCTGTTGCCAGGGGCTTTCTTACAGGGAGGTCTGCAAGATTAACTGACTGCTGCTGTGGCACCTCATCACCACTCAGAAACAGACCTCCGAGGCTCTTCTTGCAGCTCATTTTGGAGTGGTGGGAGCGGGGTGAGGAGCAGCACCTGGGCCTGGTGCCACTGATGGGGAGGTGGCCACAGGGAAGGGGCTCACACCCCCTCCTCACCCCAGCTGCTCCTCAGCTCTGGGGTGCAGGAACGGGCAGGAAGACAGCTCTTCTCCAAACCTTTCCCAAACCCTTAACAATCTCCTGGAAGTGCAAGGACTCAAACTGCACAAAGCCCTCAAGATGCGGGTGCACGACAGCTTTTGAGAGGCTCGAGGGTGTTCTCAATTTTACTCCTTTCCTAACCATCCACAGTATATGGCTTGCCTCTGCTGCTGCCAGATGTGGAAATATTTGGGTGAGAACAGCCACTGTAGCTCCAAGCTCTTGCAGGTGAGCAGCAGGGGCCAGCTCAGAGCACTTGAAAGGTGAAGCGCAGCCTGGTTTTTCCCTTATGCAATCTTCAAATGAACTTCATCCATCATTTCTACTGTCCACGTTTGGTGTCATAAGAGCTTTTTGCAATTCCCCAGTCAACCTTCTCCTTTAGCCCATCATCAAACCAAACCATCCCTTGCTTTTTAATGACTACATTGTCTAGCCTAGGTCTATCATGGCCACCAGCAACCTCTCTTCCTGGAGAGAAACACCTCCTCTACTCCCCAGCTTTAATAACTTAAGGGAGGACATTGCCTTTTATGCCGTATCTCTCATGCTTCTTTAGAAACCAGTGGCAATGTAAACCAGTTGCCCCTTACCTACATGCTTTTTGAGTCCTTCAGAGAACTGGAGAAGTGCGAGACATAACTTGGAAGCCCCGTTGACTCTCCCCAGCTATGCAATACAATAATTGCAGCTGTGGTATAGTTTCTAGTCATCAGGCCAGTACAGACACCAGGTAGAGAGATGGAGAAAGCACCTGAAGGCTTTGTTTGATGTTCTGTGGAAGGGTAGTGCAGCTACCCTGGTCCAGGAGCTCTTGCTTGGGAGAATGCAAAACCTGTCAGGGGTCCCTGTGCATTCACTGCTACACAGCCTTACGCCAACCACGCACCTTGCCCAGACCCCTCAAATACACATGGCAGGAGATTTAATTCCAGATTTAATTTCATTAAAAGAAGGCAGCTTACAGAGACATCCCTGGGAATTTGCTAGCTGAGCTCCCTTCTGCGAGGGAGAGCTTATAAAATAGAAGTTTAACGAACAGGGTGCTGGGCAGAAGAGTTTAAGTCTTACATAGGAATCTAAGCCATACACAGGAAACTGCATCACCCGAGTTTTTGCCTCTAAGGCTGAGGAAGGCACAATCAGTGGAAGCTGCTACACCTAGGAGAACCCCAGGAAGAGCAAGCAGGGCAGCTGGCTCCAGCAAGGGACGAGGACCCAGGAACCAAGTGAGGAAAGAGCTGGGGCAGTTGCTTTAGAAGATTTACAGAGTTAGTGGAAGAGTGGTGAAATTACCCAATTCATTTGAAAATAAAACAGTGTGATGGAATGACAAAAAGAATCATATTTCACTGATTTTGTTCGTTAAGGGTAAACAACAGCACGCTTTATTTTAGAATAATTCGCCTTTGTAATAATATTGCAAGAATTTCAGCATTTGAAAGCACCTGCCATGCAGGAACACTTTCCAGACACCAGTGAGGCACCATCAGCCCCTGAGCAGGCACAGGAGATGAAGGCAGAGGTCTGACAGCTCAGTCAATCCACTTTTAGGCTTCCTTATAGTAATAGTGAAGCCATATGAGAAAGCACTGATCCAGGATGAACTCACTCTACTGATTGAAATAATTATATTTTTTTTTTTCTTCCTTAAACAGGCATCCTTTGAAGCAGCAGGCTTTACCCCAGACCAGGTGTCACCTCACCTGTACGTCTAACCTCCTGCCAGAGTGGCTACAACCCATCCTCTGGCAGGAGGCACGTGGCCAGCACAAACTGTGCACAGCAACTAACTTAACTGAGAAAGTCAGGAGAAAAAAAAAGCCAAAAACAATCAGGGCAGAGGCCCAGAAACCTTACTGGCTCCTGAAAAGTGAACACATCTTCAGTTTCTAGACCTACTTCCAGTAGGTTGAAGGCTTGCAATTGTGTGATTAGTATTCAGTCATTCCTCCTCCCCTCCTTGGAGCTGACACTGCGAAGGCAGATCTCTGGAGCTGTAAGATCCGTTCCCATCGTGATGGAGAGAAGCAGGGAAGGGAGCAATTGCTGCCTGGGGACCTGCTCACACCACCAGGGCTTGCAGATAGCCAGCTGGGAACGGCCAAAGGAACAACAGACCTCCTGCTGCCCACCTCTCCTCCCAGGGACAGACCGCTTAGAGCTGCACTTCAAGAAAAACAAGCTACCAAGGAAAGAATGTGGGCAACTGTGTGTGCAAGCCTGTCAACTGCCTGGTGGCAGCCCAGGAGCGGAGAGCCAGAGCTCAGTCATCACAAAAGGTGATCATCGGGCTGTTCAGCTGAAGGACTTTTTCCCTGCGCTGATCCAGAGTCAAACCAAATGAAGGAGGGTGCGGGTTCAAGGTGGGGCTGGCAGTGAGAAGCTGATCTGAGGGAATGCGGCAGCAGGATAGGTTTGCAAACACAAGCCACCCACATTTGGAATGGAAAGAGTTAGAGAAGAACACAAGGCAATTGTCACTGGAGGGAAGGACCAGCAGATGCCCAGGTCTTTGGGGTTTTTTTTTCTCTTTAAAGTATCTGCCACAACATACCAGAGGTCTCAGGCCACTGTGCCTGATGGGTCTGGGGTTTCCGATGCTTCCAGTGGTCTCTTACAGTGTCTCCACGTGACTAGTCCCAGACGCACAGCAAAGATCAAGCAAGTTGTCCCCAGCAGAAACACTAGAGAAGAAACACAGAAGCACATTAGTGCACGAGAACAAGTCAGTGCCTCTTGTCACACCCCAGCTCCCAGGAGAAGATGAAAAAAAAAACCCAACCTAAAAAACAGACTTCCCTTGTATAGGAGCCATTACTCCCCCCCCAAGTTATATTTCACAGATTTTTCACTGCTACCCAGTCAAAAATCACCCGACGCTTCCAGGTCAAGGCATGTCTAAAAGAGGGAGGGCTTTATGGACACAGGAATAAAAGCTCCTTGACAAAACACTCCAAGAATAGTTGAACGATGTAAGGAAAGACGCAGTAGTTTGGGAAAAGCATTCTTGCCCTACCAGCCAAACAAGCTGAACACCAGCGGGAGATGAGTCTCCGATGCCCTCATGCCTTTGGCAGACAAGCTCTGCTAAATCCTGCCGGGTGCTTTTAGGTGTTACCAGGCTCCAGCTGCCCTTAACAGCAAAAGGGAACACTTACTGGAGTGGCAGCCCAGCAATTAGCTTTTGCCACCACGTACATGATGGTGAGGAGCCTCAAGGGGAGGAACATACTCCCTTCTGCTGACCCTACGGTGGAAACAGGCATCTCAAACTGCTACAGCAGGACTCAAGAGCTCACGCAGCCCTTTCATACCAGCACAAACCTACCCAAAACAGCACAGCTTTTGCCAGGCTGTGACTGCATATTCAGACAGCTTAAGCCCTTTTACAATGAATGACTATGCTTGGCTAGTGGCCTGCAGCAGCCAAATAATCCCGGGAAAACTTGTTAAGGCTAGCCTGAGCTCTGCGTAGGAGGGGAGCACGTGCAAGGTTTCACATTGTGGAATTTAAATACTGCCCCTCCTTGGGTCAGAAACTTACGCACGACTCCTGTACCCCAAATGATATAGGGCAAATGGAAGCCCACAGCCCTAATCCCAACCCTGCTCTTCCTTTGGCCTGCCCTGTATCAGATGGAGCCACCAGCAGAGGACCCAAGGGGGTGATGGAGAATTCGAGGGGCAAACATATTGCCCTGGGAAGTGAACTTGAGGCAACACAAGGTCTGAATCCAGCCCCAAAGCTCATGGGCTATGACTTCTGCTCTCCTCTTCGCTTTGCAAAATGAAGACCTTCTAATAAATCCCTGCTTTTAATTTTTTTAATTTTTTTAATTTTTTTTAAATTTTTTTTAAAATTCTGCTTTTAATAAATAGCACTTTAATAAATAGTCTCTCTTTCTGCCCCTAATACACAACAAAGATGTGGATATATTTATTGGCCTTCTTTTAAGAGTTGAACACAGTTCAGAAGAGTCACCTATAAAAATGCCGTTCGTCGTTGGGGATGAAAACGAGACGTTCTTGCACGCACTGCCAGTCAGAGCTATTATGACCACTGGGTAGATTGTAAGGTTATAGCGAACATACTTGTCAAGAAAGAAGTTTTCTAGATAAAACCTGTAAAGAAAAAGAGTGACCAGAGTAAGCATTGTCTCAGTACATTTTTTTTTTTTTGCATGGAAAGTTTAAGAAAGGAATTGGACAAAGAATGTGGGGTTTTATTTCACAAGCCAGTTTGGACTAGAGTCCAAAATCGCCAGTTTAATAAAATTCAGAAGATTAATAAAAATTAGCTAAGGTAAGCTTAGGGAAAAAAAATAAAGCTGTTTTCCACATCAAGCCCTCACCTGCAAACCTAGTGCAGGTTGTGCTCATGCAAGTCACAGAAGCCTGTTCCTGACCCACAGCATGTCCTTATTAGTGTTGCTGAGGGAAGAAAAGCTCTGCCCAGACTCCCTGCTCCCCTGTCACGAATTTTAACAGAGGTCTTTGTCCTCAGTGTCAGTACAGGGACAGATGACCCAACTTGTTTGTGAGAGACAGAGAGGTCTTCCAGGCTTGGTAGGAACCCAGGAAGTTGCTTACCATATTACTAGGACAAGAGCAAGGATGCTTAGAGAAGCAGTTGTTGCCATCTCGTTGGACACGTTCCACTTGTAGATTAACACAATGGCAAAGTTGAGCAGAGTGGCGATGGTGGTCCATGTTGCGTACAGCGCCAGCCCGTTCTGGACCTGCCATGTAGCACAGCAAAGTGACAAGCAGTGACAGAAAAAGGTAATTCCTGTTCGTCTTTTGTGACCTATAGGTTCTGGGGCAGTTAAGCCAGCCTTCTGGACCTAGCTGCAGGGAATGTCCCTCAACATGGAGAAGAGCTGAAGCCTTGGAGTCCCCAAAGTGCCCCAGAGACCCACACCAATAGCAGCTGCAGAATTCCCTGTACAAAGCCCCCCAGCAGGGGCTTCCCATCTACACCCCAAAGCACAGAGCTCAGCCCAATCGGGGCAAGCTACTGGAACTGGCAGAGAGAACAGGTTTTGAATCTCAACAGCCTCCCAGCAAACATCTTTGCTACATGGAGCCTGCAACAAGCAATACCAAGTGCTGGTGTCACTTCTGAGTGAGGTTGGGAGCGCAGCTACTCCCATTTCTGTGTTATACCGGTGTCTCAGGAACCACAACATAAGGGTGTGAAGAACAGAGCCCACTCCCAGTTTGTGCCAATAGAAGTAGACACATCCCTGGAGATGTCCAAGGCCAGGCTGGACGGAGCTTTGAGCAACTTGGTCTGGTGGGAGGTGTCCCTGCCTAGAGCAGAGGAGTGGAATGAGATTATCTTTAAGGTTCCTTCCAACTTTAGCCATTCTGTGATTCTATGACACATTTCCAGCAGAGTTGGTAGGAACTAGAACCTCCCATATTTGCAGACTTCCCCCTTCACCGAAAAACCTCCTGGCACGTACTGACCCGCTTTCCTCAGTGAGCAATGCCAACATCAAGCAAAGGAACAAAGGTGATTAAAGCACCACGGGAAACCAGCCATGGGACAAACTGCAGTGCGAGGTGTCCAGGGTGGGGAGCAAGGAAGGGTTTGGGGGCAGCAGGTTTGAAGTAGGAGAGGCACAATGAGGGAGTCAAGGAGTGGTGGAGCACGAGTATGTTTATCTTATTTTCTCTGCGTGATTTGTTTGGCAAACACACACCTACTCGTCTCAGAGACAGCAGAAAAGTAATTTTCTTCCAAAACTTGTTTAAACTTAGAAAGGTAGTTGCATTTGAAACCTTGAGCAGTGCACCCTTCCCCATATAAGGACTACATTATTATTATTTGTTGTCATCAGATACTGGGGAATTCACCATCTGCTTCAGAAGCCACCTTCAGCAATGGCTTCACCCTCTGCAAGAAATATTCTTCTCCGCAGCCCAAACAGAAGTCTGGGCCGAAGTTTTCATACATCACTGCAAGTTTCATTCTGTAGCAGCTGCAGTACAAGGGGTATGCCTTGCTCTGAATCATTCCCATGACGTGTGATAGGAAACTGAGGTGCAACTAAGCCCGCATATACCTGCAGCAGGCACAAGTTTAAAGTCAGGGCGGAAATCTTCCCTTTACCCATCTCCTATCATTGAATCTTTTATTATACCTTCAGCACAGGGGTTTTTCTTTTTCCCTAGCATTTACCAACAGCACAGTTTCCCAAATGCCACCTACTAGGATGCGGATGAGCCAGAGCTCAGCTTTGTGACCCTTCACAAACCACGAGGAATGGATGCTCAGCGCTCGGTGTGAGATGAAGAGGGCGGCACATGTGGTAAAAGTCAGGGCTGCCAGGAACACCAGGGCTGGGAGAAGGTATCTAGGACAAAGAATACATGCATGCACACAGCGTACCATTTTTTTTTAGTGGTGTCACAATGCCTTAATTCATAGCTTTAGTGCCTGGTCTGTACCGACTTTAAGTTAATCAGCCTTTAATGAAGGTAATCACTACTTGTAACCCTCATTTTGACATACTGCTGGTTTACTTTGTAAATCGAAAAGTTATTATTTTCCTGACTGCAAGTGATTTCTTCACCTTTTGACAGCAGTGCTATTATAAGCCATTCATGTGACCATGATTATGAAAACAATCCCAGGCAAGGAGCTTAACTGTGTTTACAAAGAGAGGTATGGCTCTTGTCCTACCTGTGGCAGAAAAAAAACACCACCAAAAACCACCACCTTTGAGGAGACCTTAGACCTCAATAACTGATCCATCTCATGGGCAAGATGGAAGCATCATGCAAACCTCTAAACTTTTGCCAAGGTCTGCCATAGAGTTTGGCAGGTATGGTTAAACAGGAAGGGGCAAAATGAAGCATTGGGGGAGTCCCAACAAGAGGGTTAGGAAACATCCGTAGCAAAAGGTGACTTACTCTCGGTCCCACAGAAACAGCCATCCAACATTGAGGCCATTATTCAGAATCCACATCACATAAAAAGGTATCGGCAGCAAGTCTGGCTTTATGTAGACACATCCAAGTTCATTCCTGGCAGGAAAAAGTGAGTATGGAGAAAGGAAAACAAATGCCTACATTCACCAAACTTTCTTGGCCTCATTTTCCTCATACTAATAGCTACTCTCTGTTCAGTTAAACATTGCAGCTTACATCAGACTATTTCTCCTCTGACATATAACAAAGTCCCTGCGGTTGCCCCCATCAGAATCATAGAATGGTTTGGGTTGAAAGGAACCTTAAAGATCATCCAGTTCCACCCCCCCGCCCTGGGCAGGGACACCTCCCACCAGACCAGGTTGCTCCAAGCCCCATCCAGCCTGGCCTTGAACCCCTCCAGGGATGGGGCAGCCACAGCTTCTCTGGGCAACCTGGGCCAGTGCCTCACCACTAGTGCCTCACCACCATGGTATGGAACTTCTCACTGGTCTCTGCACCATCACAGGTTCAGCGGGTGCTAAGGACTGTGCCATGGATGCTGCAAAGCTTGCACCACAGGTGGTGGGAGCAATGGCACAGTCAGGGAGATTTTTAGCCTAGCTCTTGGAGAAAAAAAAAGTGCCTGGCATAGTAGCATAATTATGTGCATGTATATAGTTTTGCATTAAGTTCTACATGCATGTGTATGGACTCGATCACTCTTGTACAAACACATACTTCCTTCTTCCCTCAACCTTCTGTGCTGGCCAGTATCAACTGCATGGCTTCCTACATGTCATGTGAAAACAGGAGATACACAAGAGTCAAGCTAAGCAGTCCACGGCCCCCCTTGACAAGAGAGCGGGAATGCAAGGCTGTCCCACAGAAAACAGCACAGATCGCAGATATTGCATAGTACTTCACGAGTTATTGATCTCCCAGCCCCAGGAAAAGCTTCAAGTCCACTTCAACAACCCAAGATCCTTCCCAATGCCAATGCTCTGATCTCTAACAGCAAGTAAACTCACAGCATTAGCTCCAGAATTCATTCATTTTGTCCCCGTGGATTCTCAGCATCTAGCAGTGGGTAAGTGCAGCTACTGGGTAACCCTGTCAGAACCACACGAATTAGAGGAAATCGGGCCTCACAGAACAGTTTACAAGCTTTGTGGCCTGTCCACACATGAGAGCAGTTCATACACCCTTCCAAACTGCTTCCCAGCTTTGGATGCTGAACTTAGAAGATGCTCCAGTAGCAGAGCTTCAGCATGTCAAGTCAAGAGGAATGGCAGTGTGTTTTCTCTGACTAGAAACCCCAGGAGAGGAGGCAAGAGGCTGAGCTACAGTCCCTCATTTATACCATAATCAGGGAAAGTACCTTCGACAGATCCCTGACAAGGCATAGAGAAGCCAGGCCAGCTGCCAGGCATAGATGACATTCCAGATGAGGAAAGTCCAGCCAGCCGGTGTGAATTCAGTGTTGTACTTTGCCGAGATGTTTCCAGGGGTTGTCCTGAACAGACCTGCAGAGGTGAATGTTATTGCAGGCAAAAGTGTTACTACATACTGAGGATGGGGAAAGGCAGCTGATTTCCCTCACCCTGCAATCTTCCCCAAGGCTTAGTCCACATCTTGGTGGATCCAAGGGCAATGAGAGGATGCCTTTGGTGAAAACAAGCCACGTCCTGCAGTTGGCTTGCATTTGGACACTCATAATGGGATCTCTGTGGGGAACCCTGGGCAGCTTCCCTCTTCCACAGAGCCAGAAAAGCTGGTTGCACGTGAAAGTCAGAGAGAAGCACATTTCAGATGGATTCACCTTGGTGGTGTTCAAACCAAGCACCACTGCCCAAACAGCTTCCACCAGGGACACAAGGACCACTAGATCTGGGTTCACCAGGGATAAGACCACCTTCTCTGATTTCGAGGGCCTGGAGAGGACTCAGGCACCTGACTGTAACACCTGCAGGATGCACCAGCCACCTCCATCCCTCACAAATCGAGGTGTGTTTGGTAAAGCAATCATGTGACAAACAGATTTATCTCATCCAAGGCACCTTATGTCATTTAAGGATATGATTGCATGAAACCCATCTCTCTGAACAAAGACGGTTTGCTTGCATTACCTTTGAATATCCCAGTGGCGTTTCCAGCATTCAGTATCACCATGACTGTGAAAGTAGCCAGAGACAGAAACATCACAAAAATTTTCAGCTTGTATATGGCATCCATTTTACCCTGTAAAAAATCAGAAATATTGTTTGGCCATCCTAATGCATGCCTGGGTTTGTTCCACATCCCACAGACTGTTTTAGAAATAAGGTAGTAAAATTCCCCAGTTTTAACTCCTAACTTTTATTTGGAGCTTTTTTTTTTTATTATTCCTTAAAAACTAAAAGAGCCCTTACACAGGGTAGGAGCATCTTTGCTGGAACCAGCATCATTTTAACAGCAGTCAGGGTCGGCAACCCAGAGAATAGCCCATAAACAGCACAAGCAGCAGATACTTCCCCAGAATACTCTTCCAGCAGCTCCAGAATAGTAACACCTTTAATAGTCTCTCATGTTTTTTTTCAAGAGTGTAAACTCTCCAGATCCATGAAGTGACCTGATGATATGTGGGAAAAGCCTGTCTGAGATTGGCTGCCACCTCCCTCTGCCAGCCCCTAGCAACACCCCCATATACCTTTCAGATGGAGATTGCACACCATAACCACCTGGGAAGGCCACCTGTTTTCTGGACAACCCCAAGGCACAGAAGCAGAAGAGAACCTTGCTAAGGTTGCAGGATTGAATTGGGAAGCCATGGAGTGCCCAGGGAGCAACCTGCTCTGCCACCACCCACCCCTGGTGGCATCTGCCACCACCCACCACACAAAAGAAGCATGGCCAGCAGGTCGAGGGAGGGGATTCTGCCCCTCTACTCTGCTCTGGTGAGATCCCACCTGGAGCACTGTGTCCAGCTCTGGAGTCCTCAGCACAGGAAGGACATGGACCTGTTAGAACAGGTCAGAGGAGGCCACGGAGATGCTGGGAGGGCTGGAGCCCCCCTGCTGCGAGGATGGGCTGAGAGAGTTGGGGGGGTTCAGCCTGGAGAAGAGAAGGCTCCAGGGAGACCTTAGAGCCCCTTCCAGTCCCTCAAGGTGGCTTCAGGAAAGCTGGGGAGGGACTCTCGATCAGGGAGGGGAGCCATAGGATGAGGGGGAAGGGTTTTAAACTGAAAGAGAGGAGATTTAGATGGGATCTCAGGAAGAACTTCTTTGCTGTGAGGGTGGTGAGAGCCTGGCCCAGGTTGGCCAGAGAAGCTGTGGCTGCCCCATCCCTGGATGGACTCAAGGCCAGGCTGGATGGGGCTTGGAGCAACCTGGTCTGGTGGGAGGTGTCCCTGCCCAGGGCAGGGGGTTGCAACTGGATAACCTTCGAAGGTGCCTTCCAACCCAAATTATTCTATGATTCTATGACATAGCTCAGGTTTGCCTATGGATGTATTGCAAACGTTTTCAAGGTCTAAATAATGAGCAAGCAAGTCTAAAAGAGGGATTCCAGCTTATCCTACATCACTATCCCAGTTTTGCTGAAGCAAGCAGGCCTATCATTTTTCCCCTCTTCAGGAAGGAAATATGAAAACATTAAGATGCGGCTTCGCAGCAGAGTGCCTTCTGATTCAGTATAGCTTTTCACATGTACCTCTAATCCTCTAACTCCTAAAAAGTAATCACCTCTTTTCTTGGTGTTATTACCTTCTCATCTACTGGCTGCAAAAAAAGATTCTAATTATTTAGCAGCTCTCAAGAACCTTATAGATTTTACAATCTACAAATCTTGGAAAAAAAAAAAAAAAATGTAGTGTGTAAGTAGTGACTTGACCTGTCCCGAGTGATCTCCAGTAGGTCAACATTTTTCTTTCAAGGAAAATTTGTGTGCCACCTGTTAGAGTAAGCACACATGCATCTACACTGTAGACAACAGCTTTATTTCCCTCTCACAGCTCAGCACTTGAGCTGCCTTCTCTATACAATGGCACTTCAGTGCCTTCCAGGGTTGGCAGGAATAATAGAGCATTTCAAGCCACTCAGCACTGAGCTAATAAATTCCAGTTCCCACTTCAGTGGATGCTTTTACAGTTCCGGGCTTTGTTCATGGGCTGAGCTGCCTCCAGATATATCATAAGGAAGCAGGAGGGGAAATTCTGTTTTCTGTAAACCCATACAAGCTTTTCCTTTTTCAGTTGAATCTCAATAGAAAACCACTTTTTTTTTTTATAATTAAAATCCTAAGTAGGAGAGCTCATTTAACTCAAGATGTCAAATCCCAATTAGATTTAGTCAGTCAAATCCCAAAACAACACATTGCCTTCAACAGATACACTGAATTAGTAAATTCTCAAAAGATAAATCCACTTGTCTTAAAGTTATAATTTCTGACTCATGAAATAACTGGCCTGCGTATTTCTGAAAGCCTGGAAAATGGAGGAGAGGAAATATCACTGTACGCTTGTCCTATTCTTATATTCTCCCCTTGAACATCGACTTCTGGCCACCCCAAACCAGTAAGTGGGACTAGATGGTCCTTTGATCTCACAGTCAGGCCAGATCTATGTTCTCCTGACAGTCCTGTAACTAATTCCAACACCTCATTTCTTTTTTTTTTTTTTTTTTTCAAATCAGCATATTTGGAAAAGCCTTGATTACACAGCTTTGGAGAAATCCATACTTGCCTACAGAAGCCTCTGGGGAAAGACTTACCTTAAAACCGGTCAATAGTTTCACTACTGCCTCTCACCTCCTGCCTCCCTCCAATTTATTGCTGGCAACACACATCTGCAATATTTCCCTGCCTGCAGTTATCAGCTGCAAACACCCTTGAGAAAAAAAATAATAAATCAGAAATATTACTCACAACGATCCACGCAGGCTTTTTTTACAGCTGTGGCCCAGCTGCCACCAGCACCAGGGAGTCTCCGCCGCTCACCCTTATCAAAAGAGACAATTTTACACAACTTCCAGCAGATTAATAATCAGGCATTATTTAAAAAAAAAAAAAGTCACAGGAGTTAGACATGCTTTCCGCCCGCGAGCTGCGGCCTCCCATTGGCTAACACCTCCCAAAAACAAGCACTTATGCAAGAGAAATGTGATTACTTAACGAGGGCCTTTTATAACCAGTGGAGCCTCCCAGCTTGCTGGCAGACAAAAGCCAGCGAGCTCCCGCCCGCTTCATCCGTCCTTCCCCGTCTCTGCCACGAGGAGGGAAACCCAGGGCTCCCATCCAAAAAAAGACCGGATCTCAGAAAAAAAAATAATAATGAAATAAATCAAAGCTAGGGCAGTAGTCCTGCGTGGGAAAGGGGATGCTGGCAGGGGTAGAAACTGCAGGAAGAACCTGGATTTGGGGGGTTTAGGGAAGCTGGAGATGTAACACATCGCAAGGTCTACATCCTGTCAGCAGCTACGGATCTTCTTATAGCCTGGGCTCACTGAATTTCACTGAATTTCACTGAATTTTTTTGGAGTTGGAAGGGACCATAGAGATCATCTANCTGGAGATGTAACACATCGCAAGGTCTACATCCTGTCAGCAGCTACGGATCTTCTTATAGCCTGGGCTCCTCCAGGACTTGGCACTCAGGGACATTTTATAGTGTTTGACTTTCTACAGGTACAAGTAATTTCTCCTGCACGGCAAGCACTTGTATACCCACCCTCTATTTTTATACAGCACACCTATTCCTTGCAGTGCAACATGTACTCTGTCGAAAAATCCCCAAACCTGGCCTCAAAGCTGGGCTGTTAAAAGTAATTCCTAGATCTGAAGGACGCTAGAAACCTCAGGGAGAACCTTCCTGATGTCAGAATCAGGAAGGAAGGAAGGAAAGATGAGAAGATAACCCCAAACCTGAAGTGCTAAATTGACTTTTCCAAGTTGTTTTTGGGCGTGGTGGTGGTGTTTGTTTTGGTGTTGGTTTTGGGGTTGGTTTTTTTTGTTATTATTGGTTTGGGGTTTTTTTTGAGATTGATTCAAGCATATTCCATAGGCAAGTTTTTGTTTGGATACAGAAAAGGCTCATGTTCCCACTGCAAGCCAGTCCCATGGAAGCAGAGCAAGCCTCACCAGCTCATCAGTCTTCACCTGCATCTCTGAATCACCACATCCGCTCCTTTCCTATTTCTGCTTCTTTCCCCTCAAATTTAAACCATTATGACCAATTTAAAAAAAAAATGCTTCAGCATCACAATATTATCTTGTGTGACTAGAGTGCCTAACAAAGGGGACAGTCCCACCAGGGACTCCCCCATGTGAACCAGAGGCAGTGAACAGACTAACCCTTGTCCTCCTGGGCCTTTGGAGCAGGGGGACAAAGCACCAGGACACGGATTTGCCAGCTGTGGGGAAGGGCAGGGCACCTGAGGTCCAGCCTTTGAAGGTATTCCAATGAGGAATCATGCTTAAGCGTGATTATTTCCTACCAGCAAGACAATACGTGATGCTCCACATGCTGACCTCAGATGAGAACTGCTCACAGCTAACGTGGTCCTCGACAGAAACCAAGACCCAGGCTCACAGTGTGGTGGCATCGGCATCTTTCTCTCCCTCAATTTTGCCCCACTCTGTATCCCTCGGAATGCGTACACAGGGGCTCTCCCCACGTCCTAGAAGCTGCCTTCATCCAGGTCACACATTTAAAAGCACTGTCACAACAAGTATGGCCTGAAATCCAAGCAGAACCATTACTTACATCATACAGCCCTATCTTCCTACCGTGCTAAAATCTACAACGCACTTTTTTCCACACTGCGCAGTGTCCTATGTATATGGTCCACTTTATATATAGTATGCAGGTATGTTTTTACTCAGAGAGTCTGATCAGCTAGGTCCACACGGATCTAAATCAAGGGCAAGTTCCCCTTGCAGGAAACACTGGCCAAGTGGGAAAACCAATGTGTACTTTGCTGTCCCACCTTCTTTCTGGTTATTTATATTTTATTACATATCCTTCTCTCTTGTTGCAGTGAGAAAACTGGAGGCAGTACCACCACAGCGGTGGCCTTGTCCTCTTGTCACAGTAAGCCAGGCAGAAGCTTTAGGCCCACATTCTGGGTTTCAAAAGTTATTTTTTTTTTTTAGAATAGCTCACAACACAGGGCTTGCATAAAATATTCAATTTTTATCATGCAGCTCTAGAGAAATTACCCCAAACGGTGTTTGTAGAGTACAGAGGAATGTGCTTAGTGCCTATAAATGTGTTAAAACTGAAAAGTTTGTGCTCCACAGCATTGCCAGAAGTGGGAATGCGCGGTCCAACTACAGCTCTGGGACACACCAGTGTCAAACTCAAAGCAAGAGTTGGTGTAAAAGCCCTACCTTTCTAGTGTATCCTTCACTGAAAGGACTTTTAGACTTATATCTTCCATGTGGGTCGCAGTTGAATATCCTCGCTGGCCTGTTGAGGAAGAAAAATGTTATTTTCAGGGAAATGGCAAATGCAGTTATATACATTTCAGCCAAGACATGCCTCTTAATATTTGCATGCACAAAGGGGAGCATGATGCCATCCACATCCACAAAAGGATGTGTCTTTAAATCAAGATGCTCAGTAACAATGAAATCACTGGAGCCAATTTCACAACTGGGTCTACCTTTAGAGTTCTCATTTGTAATTTTCCATAGGAAAGAAAGTCGCTTTTCAAGAAGAGAACTACCATGGCCATGCAAACTCCCCGCACCAGTTCACAGGCAGTTCTGGGACTGGTTGCAGTGGGACTGCAGCTCTGCTGTCACTCCCCCGTGCAGGCTCAGCATTTACAAGGTGCTGAGCTGGCATGAGCAGCCTTTGCACTGGAATTAATGCCCTGCTGACAAGAGGAAGATTAAAAAAAAACAAGAACACAAACAAAACACAAAACAAACAAACAAAAAAAAAACAAACCACAAATCCTCCTGGCTGAAATAAGATATTATGAGCACAGATAGTTTGTGTCCCAGTACTGAAAGTGGAAGCACCAATTGCTTTCCACCTCAAGGTACGACTCTGGAGGCCCTGCCCCCCCAAAATAAACTCATTCCTGCACTGTGCAGGAAATGAGACAAGTTTCATCTGTGGGCATCTCACCCACTTAACGGCACATATTGTCATTAGCAGAAAGCTCCAGAAAAGCCATTTCACAGGCACCAAGGAAGGCCCTACCGTCACCTAGGACAGAGTGGTTTATCTCTTATCTGGAGACCAGCAGAAGTAGTTGAACAAAACTAGTGCCAAGGTTGTGGTTATCACAGAATGATATGGACTTGGAAGGGACCCCTGGACATCATCTAGTCCAGCCCCCTTGCCAAAGCAGGTCCTCCCAGAGCAGGTTGCATGGGAACATGTCCAGGTGGGTTTGGAATATCTCCAGAGATGGAGACTCCACCACCTCTCTGGGAAGCTTATTCCAGTGCTCTGGTACCCTCAAAGTAAAAAAGTTCCTCCTCAAGTTTAGATGGAACTTCCTATCTTCAAGTTTGTGCCCATTACCTCTTTTCCTGTCACTGGGCACCACTGAAAAGAGACTGGCCCTGTCCTCCCGACAGCCACCTTTTAAGTAGTTATAGGCATTGATCAGATCCCCCCTCATTCCTCTCTTCTCCAGACTAAAAAGGATCAAGTCCCTCAGCCTTTCCCCACAAGAGAGATGTTCCAGTCCCCTAATTATCTTTGTGGTCCTCTGCTGTACTCTCTCCAGCCATTCCCTGTCCTTCTAGAACTGGGGAGCCCAGAACTGGTCCCAGTGCTCCAGATGGGGCCTCCCCAGGGCAGGGCAGAGCAGAGGGGGAGGACGACCTCCCTTCACCTGCTGGTCACACTCTTCCTGATGCCCTCCAGAGTCCCATTGGCCTTCTTGGCCACAAGGGCACATTGCTGGCTCATGGTCATCCTGTTGAACCCATATTTGCTTCCAACCAAGCAACTTAAAATAAAACAGCCTATGAAAAGGGCAGGCTTTTAGCACGGAAGGATGCACACATGCAGGGAAGAGCTGACCTGAAAAGCAGCTCTGTGCGAGTCCCAAATGCAGATGCAAGAGAATGACCAACGTGGCTCCTTGTCCCAGACACAGCCACCAGCAGGGGTGTCTGGGTCAGGGCAGGAACTCTGTCCCCTGACACACACTGAGTGGCCAGAGAGCCACCAGCTACCGCAAACCCCTCCCCAGTGAGACAGCAGCTTCAGCAACTCTGGACCTGATGGCCAAAGCCCTTTGTCCCCATCAGCAGTAATGACTGGTCTAAATCCAAAATGCATTCTGCACACCCAACGCTCCCATTTAATCTTTACAGCCGCCTATTTTAGCTCCAGACCTTTCCAAACTGGCATCCAAGAGTCAGCCACCTCACAGGTAATCAATTATTTCCAGGCCAAGTTCTGCAAAGGTTGAGACCCAAACGTACTAATCTTCTAACAACAGCTCAAGCACCCTAATCCTGCTGTGGGTTAATCTGGGTGCCTTCATGCCAGGGATTAGTCTTTCCACGCTGCTAGAAGGGATGGGATTTGACTGGGGACACTAGGATGGGCACACAGCGAAGAGGATCTGCATTAGCAATCCCCTTTGGATATTTTAAGAGGGAAAATCATCTGCTTTTTATTGTTGGAGAACAGAGCAGATCCACCCTTCGGCAGCAGGGAAATCTCTGTAGGTTTGGGAGAGCAAGAATAGAAACAGGAATCCACTACCCACTTTTTTTAAACTGGACATTAAGGCAGCTGCCACACTGAAATTCATTGACTGATCTCCACCAAATCTTTTCCTTGAACTTTAGATTAAGGACATTGTTAAGAGAAGGAGGGGGAAAGGACAGCCTTTAAGCTAAGCTTCATGAGACAAACACCACAAAATACTTTCCCCCAGATGTTCTTACTGGTGAAGCACGGGGAGGTCTACCTTCTTCCAGGGCAGCCCGGGGGTCCGCGGCAGTGCCTGGCAGGCAGCAACAGACCAGGAGCACAGAGTACAGGTAGCAAGGAACCCAAAACTCACCTGGCATAATGCCCCCCACTCCAAACAGGGGAAGGGATGACAAAACCAGCAGAGTCAGGCAGGGATGAACAAGGACATGTTTATAGGGCTGGATATCTTCATTTTGTTCAGTCACATGGCACTACGGCTGCTCACTGGACACCCCTGTGTCCTCCTCTGGGTTACTGAAGGAGCGACACAACCAACAGCACCCATTCAGCACTTTGTCTGGCCAGCATCACTTCTGGATCTTTACCGATTTTAATAACACAGATATATTAGCCTCCTGAGTAGCTTTTCCCTGCCCTCACCACCATCACCCCTGAATCCTTCACAAGTTTTTTGTTGGATTTTTTTTTTTCCTCTCTCCACACAGCTCCATGAGAAAGAGCAAAAGGTAACAAACCCTTTCCACTGACAGCAGATGTCTTTAAGCCCTCAGTGGGTATAGACAGTTATTTTCTAAAACCCACATGGCCACTCAGCGTGGTCAGGAAGAGATACAGGTAGGAGGGAAGAAAAGCACAAGTTTTCCTGACTTCTCTGGGAGCAGAGAGATGCCTTTATTTTATAGCCACAGCACCCAGGTCAGCAAGAACCTCTCCTGCAGAAAGCCTGCTTTGCAACTTGGGTGGCCTGTTTTCTCTTTGAAGTATTTTTGGGGCACTTTACAGGCTTAAATGCTGTAGCCCGGCCTGACCAGCATTCGATGCATCTCTTGAATGGGCAGGGTGCATCTTTGAGTTAAGCCTTTAGAAAATGAGAAATACAGCAAACATTTTAACTGCAGTAGCTTTCCTACAAGAGGGCTGCATGAAGCTTGAACAGACAACTTCAGTTCGCAGCGGCTGAGTGCCTGGCTTTGGCATGAATACTCCCTTAACATAGCTATTTTGCAACCTAATTATCTATATAGGTTTTTTTTAAAGGCAACCGGAACATATATATACTCATGTGATGGCGTTTTATATATCACCTCCCACATAAATCATTAGCAGAACTGGAACATTTAATACCATCACTGTGGGAAATTAGTGGAACAAAACTCATTGCAAGACCTTACAGGCACAGAAGGTGATTTTTATTAAAGAGAACCCAGTAAGTTGATTCTACCCACTCCCACTCTCCCGTCAACACACTCACACACAGAGCTGTATGCCTCGGTCCGGCCAGAATCACCTGTGTGCAGCAAGAAGCACATGGGATAACACCATTATGGCCCCACTGCATCTCCTGGGCTGCTCTCCGTTTTCAGATGCATCTTTTATACTCCTTAGCACTGTATACTCTGATCTTGTGCCTCACACCTCAAGAATTTCAGGCAAAATTGAGTCTTGCTATCCTTATCTGTGCATTTCACAGCTTCAGCACTGTTGGTCATCATCATCTTGTCAGCTTATCTCTAAGGCTTCAGCTCACTCTTTGTCCTCTGGTTATTTGCATGAAACACATGGGGTGGCTCTGCAGCAATTAATACATGCCACTCCTTTAACCCTTCGCCTGCTGTTTGTCTGGGGTCTTCAGCCATGCGTTTCCACTGACACCACTATTAGTATTTCTGTTAACACCTCTGCGTGGGGCAGGTCTCAACCACGTGAGAACCTGGCACAGCCAGTACAAGTTGAAATCTGTTAATCTTCCATGGACCAGGGAAGGGAATAACTTTGGCAACAAATTAGACAGCTTTTGGCTAGCCATATAGAAATGCAGGAGTTAAAAGTTTCTGAATATTGTGGCAAATCTTAGACAGCAGCCCTTCTAACTGCTTCTCTTGTGTCTGTGTTACCACACAAGCTTCATTCACCCTTTCCCACATCCCTTCATCCTTCCTTGTGCATCCACTCACCCGCCTCAAGTGCCCCATCCCCTTTCTCTAAGGGGAAAAATGCCATTTTTAAAGGCTGTTTCTGGCGACCTCTAACTTCTCCTCTCTCACAACAAGGATTTTCACAGACCTATAACTTGATAGAATTATTTGGCTACTTTTCAAAGGCAAAAAAAACCAAAAAAAAAGCACACCCTTTGCTCCAGGTTGATCTTCCGGACAAATTTCCAGGCTGCCTTTCAGAACATGGAAGCTTTATAATAATCAAACAGCTATGCCAGTCAGACATTTAAGACAAAACATCAGTTTCACCCTAAACTTAGTCAAAAACTTTTTGTACTGTGACTTCTCAGACAAAAGCTAAGCCTGAGGCAAGCAAGAAAAAAAATGGAAAACAGCAGCGACAAGGGAAAACTGCAGCCAAAGAAGAAATTTTGGCTAAGTCAGAAGTGAAGAGAGAGTCCTAGCAGGAAGAAGGAAGCCAAAACTGCAAACAATGTAGTAATTTTTGCCTGCAGTAAATGCATTTGATGAAGACACATATATGCACACCTACATACGGAGATCCTCAGGGCGCTTTGCAGCCCCTCCAAGGTCATGCAATAGACCGTTTTTCCTCATTCAAGCTGGAGACCCAGTAAGCCCCTGGAAAACCAGCTGAAAACAGGGGCTTTACATCTCAGGGAGGTGCAATATAGGTTCACACAGAAGCTTCTTTCAACCTACAAAAGCTCCCAGGCCCCACTACACACCAGTTGATACCTGCCTGCTCCTGCAGGTGTCAATGAGGACCTACTCCCAGTGCACCTGGCGATTTGGGGTAACCTTTGTCTCAGATTTGAGATGCCTTAGAAAAGGCTTGTTCTTTGGAGGAGCTCCTTCCTCAGGTAGCATCAGAAGGTGTCTAAAGAAGAGGCATCCAGGAAGGTCAGCAGCAAGAGCAGCCACCCTTCTAAAGACCACTGGCAAACTGAAAAGGACTGAGCTCCCAGGGTGTCAGAAATGCTGACGAGAGTCCCAAGGTTCTATGCGCCCTGGGGAGGCAGCACCAACTCTCTAACATCAGCCTCTTGCCATATTTTCCACTGAAGGCCAAAATATATGTTGTCTTCATCCAAATACCCTTCAGGGTTACCATGGTGTTACTTTGTGCAACTCCATCTTCAAAGCAGTGCCTGCCCTTCCTCCTTTTCTTCCTTCCTACTAATTAATTTTTTTAGTGAAACTTATTGTGTTAGCAGTTTTGATCTGGTTTTTCTGTTGTGGCTTGTCTAGAGTCAAAAATCCACAAAGCTTTAGTGCCATCACTACAAGCTTTCTGCCGGTGCCCGGGAAGCCAGCTGAACTGCCAGCTCTCCAGATAGCATGACAACACCCTTTTCTTCTTTGTGACAGCTTCCAAATGTCTGAAAGTGCCATCAGCACAGGGCTTTGGTAGACTCACAGTCTAAGGCACATTACCGGCATGTACTGTGGGCTACCACACAGGCAGTGTGCTGGCCAGTCAATCCCCACACCTCCTTCCTCAGCTTTAGAAGCTCAGGCCACCACCTAAGTTTAGGTGTATCATGACTCCATTTCTTTTAAAGTCTGTGGAAGTGGCAGAGTTAAGTCTACACAGCATCATTCTCACCTAGCATTTTTATTTTACAGTAATACCTTTTCTGTGTCTGTATCTGTGTAATTTGTGTATTTGTAATTTGTGTATTGTAGGCTACACAATCTGCCAGTCTACCACATGGCCCTGCACAGCTCTTATGTATAAACACCAGAAGATAAGACCCACTTGGACCTGGTACCTGTAAGCAACTGGGAATCAAGAAGAATCAGGGCTAGTATTGATTACTAAGAGACTTGCTCCAACCAGAGATACTTTCTCAGAGACCTCACTAGCAAGGTGAGAAGAACAACACACGAATTCCACCTTTAAAATTAGGAAACACACACTCAAAAGAGTAAACCCCCAACAGTAGGGTGGGTTTTTTTCCCTGCGATGTGAAATAGCCCACACCTGACATACAAGGCATTTCTCCTTAAGTGAATTTGAACCGCAAGAGTGTTTTCTTTCCAGCCTACCGCATTCATGCTTTGCGGCAAGCGTAGCTCAAAACTACCTGTTACAGTAATAAAACAAGGTAATAACAACTAGATCCACCATTCATTATGATGAAAGGACTGTCTGTCATGTCTGGATCCCATTATACCAGCGCAGGCTATAAATCTCCTCCGATTTTACTCACCATAAAGAGAAAGCTTGCCCAATCAAAGTTGTTGAGACAGAGACATGTAAGTGTTTTCCAGGCACACATCTCTCCACTTGGCAGGACTCACATGAAAGGAGAGCCCTGGGTGATATGGCACAGCAATGAAAGCCTTCTTTTGCAATATGCCATACTTCAGAAAGTGGAAGTGTTTGAAGGAAGAGGATTTCAGTTTAGCTGGAGGAAGAGGCCTCTAATCGTGATCACTATAGAAAGTTCTTAATATTAATAGCCATTAAGCCATGGGTTCACACCCTGTGTACACCATACTGAACAAAGTCTCCTTCCAAAGGCTGCTCCACCTGCCAGATACACCTTTTATCCCTCTAAATCTACAACCATCCAACAGAAAAGGAAATTAATATTGAAAAAAAAACAAACAAAACCCCTCAGAGTCTCAGCAGACTGTACTACCTACACCACCCTGACCATCAGTGGGAGGATACCCAGAGATGCCAGCAGGATCTCTGCAGGCACTGATTGCTTGCTCAGATCCTGCAGCACAGAGACCACTGGATACGCAGCACCAGAACTACAGTTCTGCCCTCCCAGCCATCAGCGAAAGTTAGACTTGCGCCCAAAAGCACCAGACCAAAGCTTGGCAAAGAGCTCAGGTCATGCAGAAGGATGAATGCTAAGCTAAGGCCTCCCAGCTGGACAGAATCACAGAATGATATGGGGCTAGAAGGGACCTCTGGGGATCATCTAGTCCAACTCCCTGCCAGAGCAGGTCCACCCAGAGCAGGTTGCAGAGGAGCTTGTCCAGGTGGGTTTTGAAGGTCTCCAGAGACAGAGACTCCACCAAGACTCTGGGCAGCCTGTTCCAGTGCTCTGCCACTCTCAAAGTAAAGAAGTTCCTCCTCATGTTTAGATGGAACTTCTTATGTACAAGTTTGTGCCCATTTACTCTTGTCCTGGAATGACATTGTCCACTGGAATGACATTGGTTTTTCTCCAGTCCTTATTGACTTTGACATCCCGTGCCAATTTTAATTCCAAGGAGACCTTGGCTTTCCTAATTTCATCCCTGTATACTCTGACAGCATTCTTCCCAAGCAGTCAGTCCCTTCTTCCACTCAGTGTAAATTTCTTTCTTCCACTTGAGCTTTTTCAGAAGCTCAACCATGCAGGTCTCCTGCTTCCCTTCCCTCATTTTTTTTTTTTCCTTAGGGATGCACCAATCCTGAGCTTGGAGAAAGAGATACCCGAGTATCATCCAGCTCTCTTGAACCCCCTCTATCTTCCAGAGCCCTAACCCATGGGATATCTCCAAGTATTTTCTTGAAGTGGCTGAAGTTAGCCCTCCTGAAATCCAGGGTTTCAGTCCAACTTCTTGTTTTGCACGTATTATTCATTATCCTGAACTCTATGTTTTCATGGTCACTGCAGCCAAGACTGCCCCCAACCTTAATGTCCTTCACCAGTCCCTCTTTTTTTGTCAGCACTAGGTCCAGTAGTACACCTATCCTAGTTGGCCTCTCCACCACCTGAGTCAAGAAGTTATCATCAATGCACTGGTGGAACCTCCTCAACTGTGCATGACTGGCTGTGTAGTCTTCTCAGCAGATATCAGGATGATTGAAGTCCCCTATTATAGGGGGGACTTCAATTATAGCCTTGCAATCACCAAGGCCTGTGATTGCAAAGCTACTTTAAGCTGACTGTTAAGGGCCTTGTCAACTTCCCCATCCTGATCAGGTGGCCTGTAATAAACTCCCACGACAGTGTCCCTCATACTGGCCTGCCCCTTAATCCTCACCCACAGGCTCTCGACTCTCCCTTCATCTGACCCCAGGGAGAGGTTCAGGGACAGCTCCTCACTCTCTATCAGATCCTTAACGCAGAGGGCAACGCCTCTGCCCCTCCTTCCTTGCCTGTCCCTGTCCCTTCTGAACAGCTTGTAGCCCTCAATAGCCACACTCCAGTTGTAAGATAGCATCCCACCAGGTTTCAGTGATGGCCACTATATCATAGCTTTCCAGCAGCATCATAGCTTCCAGCTCCTCCTGTTTGTTTCCCATGCTACATGCATTTGTGTAGAGGCACTTCAGCTGGGCTGTTGGTTGTGACACCTTCTTAGGTGAACAAACCTTGAGACATCTCACGGGTGTTTCTTTGTTGACTTCAACTACCTCAGTAGCTGCTGGTTCATCCCCATAAGACTTCGAGTGCAGTAGAGTGTCACCAGCCTGCCTCAGGGCTACAGGCTGAAGGCCCTTGCTAGCTCCCTGTCCCTCTAACCCTGATGAGATACCACACAGCTCATCGCAGACAAGCCTGATATTATTACGCTCCTCCCCCCTCACATCTAGTTTAAAGCCCTATTAACCCTGCAATCTCTTGGGCTAGAACTCTCTTCCCCCTTTGAGAGGTGCTTCCCACTTGATGTCAACAAGCCTGGCGCTGTATCCATTGTCAATAGTGCCAATCCATTGTCAAAGAAACCAAAGTCCTGGTGGTGACACCAGCCATAGAGCCATGTATTAATCGACTGGATTTGTCTGTTCCTCCCAGTGTTATTGCCCACAACTGGAAGGGGTGACAAAAAAATAACCTGTGCCCCAATTTCCCCTACCATCCCTCCCAAATCCCTGAAGTCTCTTTTCATTGCTAGTGGACTGCGAGTCCCAGCTTCCTCCACGTCTACATGGAAAATCAATAATGGATAATAGTCTAAGGACCTCACTAAGCCAGGAAGTTTCCTGGTGAAGTCCTTAACCTGGGCTCCAGGAAGACAGCAGACTTCTCTCTGAGCAGGCATATTGGGCCTTCTGACCCCCTCAAGTAGGAGTCACTAACAACTATAACTCTTCTTTTTCTCCTCATGGGTGTGGTGGTGATCTGGGGTGTATGCTTTTTTGACTGAGGAAGCATCTGTGGTGTAGAATGCCCATCACCTACTTCCTCACTCAACAGGCCTTCCTCAACCAGTACCTCATATCTGTTCTTCAGAGGTACCAGAGAGGGCGAGGTGGTCAAGGGGGGAGTCCATCTTCTGCCCCAACTATGAACCTGCTCCATTCACACTTTTCATTTAGACTTCTGCCTTCAGCCTGACCAGAGCTGGGTACAGGGTTTACTAGACCCTGGCTGCTTTCCTCCATAATACACCTCATCCTTTCAACTTCCTCTCTTAGCTCTGCCACCAGGCTGAGCAGATCATTCCCCGTTCACATCTCACACAGCAGTTCTCATAGCTTCTACCCCAATACCAGTAAAAGGTCCTGGCACTCCTTGCAGCCTGTGACCCAGACAGCCACATGTTCCCATGGGAGCTCTGTCTGGGTTCCCACATCCATTCTGGTTAAGGCTGAGAGCATGACCTTCCTCCAGGTGGGGACCATGGCAGAGACCTCATGGACAACGTGAACAGACTCAGAAATCCTGTAGCAGGCAACAGGGTCTCAACAGGTTTGGGGAGATGGTACCATGGTAGGCTTCTCTATCTTCACATGAGAAGATAAATCAGTTTATGACCTTAAACCTAGACCTGCTTGCCAGAGGAAAATTGAAGATGAGTTAGCTTCTGAGACAAATAAAAACAAGAAAAAAATATACACACGTATAACAAGAGAAGCTTCTGACAGAAAACCCTGGAAGAGATAGTTACCTGAGGAACAAGAAGTAGAAGAGCATCAATAGCATTTACCTATGTCAGGGAGCAGCATCACCCCACAAAAGGGGGCAAAGAGACCCCAGCACAGGCAGTTCACTCACCCACAGTCACAGCCCCACAATACCTGAGCAGAGCTGGACGCTGGTAGCAGGGTTCATCAGCAGTCCTGGACACAACAAAGGGGTACACCAAGAGCAGGATTGACCCAGGGGTCACAATTAACGAAAGGGGGCTAGAGACAAGCTATAACATGGACCTAAGGGGCCCATACAGGCATCAAAATCTAAGACCAGTTCATCTTCAAGATAGCCCAAAGCTGAGCTTAAGTAGAGCTGCTGGGCACAAGGTGTGGGTGGAGGCCCCAGCTGAGGCTGCTCAGAGCAATTAGGACCCATGGGTGTGTTGTTGGGTCTTTTTTTGCCAAAACCCCACAGCTGCAGCAGGTCATGGCCAGGAGGCTGGAGGATGAACAGGATTGTGCCTTCTATGAGCAGCAATGGCAGCTGGAAGGCTTCTTCGCACTGCATGCAGCAGCACCATGTCTATGGTTGAGCAAAAGCCCTCGCCTGCTGTGCAAAAGAGGATGACCGACCACTATGCTCCTTCGTTTGGTTTTCTTTTTGGACTGTCTGTTGGAGCTGTCAGGAATTATAAGCACCAGCACTACAGTTTTTGGTATTGGTGCCAAAAAGCAGAGGGGTCAGAAGCCGTATCTCCTCCTTTCTGATTTAAAATGCTGCATCCAGAAACTAAAAAAAATAAAAAATAAAAAATTTTCTCAGTGCCACACAAACCTTGATGAAAAAAGAAAGATCATGGACTTAAATGGTCTGGATCTTGAAAGGACATCTAAACGGACACCTGATGGGTATAAAATGCCCCTTCCTCCAGAGCTGTGGTAGGAAAGACCTCTGGTTTACTCCTCATTGCTGCCTGCAGGTTTTTTTTCTCCCTCTTTTTTTCCTCTCTTTTTTTTTTTCTTCTTGTTTCTTTCACCCACCTCCATTCACAGCACTTCTTCCGACATCATCATCCCCTTTCCCGGTCCCATGTAAAAATGACTCCCTTAAAAAAAGGAGCTTTTCACAAGCTCCCCCCTCTCAGACAAACACGCAGGGCATTCACTGAAAAGGTCTGGGAAGGTCAAGTTTGTCTCTTTGCCTCCAGACTTGGGATGCCGCTGACGCCCCACACAACTGCTCATCTTGAGACTAGTTAACAGGGAAAAATGCCAGTAGGTGGTGTCCAAGAATAGCTTCTGGATCTGGTGATGCCAGGGAAACCTGTGCGACACTCAGGGGTGCTATTACAGCTGTTAGCATCTGCATGGTGGAAGTGGGGGCTGTGATGGCATCTCCACTCGCAGCACCTTCAGATGACAGTTCCTGTCTTCGTCTGGTCTTCAGGCTGTTTTTCACAAATAAGTACCTTTACTGGCCTTCTAAAGCTCCTCTCACTTGACATTTCTCCAAAGAAGAAGGTAGCTGGGCGACGGACCAGGCTACCACCAGAACAAGCAGCCAGAGTCCATTTTTGTCTTTAAGCATTTGAGGGAAAAAACAGCACATTTGTATGTTTAAGTGCCATCTGAGCTGAAAGCCATTAATATAAAGTCAAACTGGAGAATCTTAAGTAGGAGATACATATAGGTACATACATGTATACGTATGTGGCATCCAAAAATGTCCATGACCTCTTCAAGTCAAACTAGTTGATTTGCCTGGAGAAGAGAAGGCTTCGATGAGACCTTATAACAGCCTTCCAGCACATAAAGGAGGCCTACAGGAGAGATGAGGAGACTCTTGATCAGGCAGTGGAGCCACAGGACGAGGGGGGATAGTTTTAAACTGAAAGAGGGGAGATTTAGGTGAGACATCAGGAAGTAATTATTTCCTGTGAGGGGAGTGAGACCCTGGCCCAGGTTGCCCAGAGAAGCTGTGGCTGTCCCATCCCTGGAGGGGTTCAAGGCCAGGTTGGATGAGGCTTGGAGCAACCTGGTCTGGTTGGAGGTGTCCCTGCCCAGGGCAGGGGTTTGGAACTGGGTGATTTTAAGGTCCCTTCCAACTCAAACCGTTCTATGATTCTGTGATTCTAGTTAAGACAACAAGTTTTCAAAGGTACATTTAAACCAGGAACAGAAGAAGTGTCCAACACATGCATTTCTGTCAGAAGAAAATAATTTCTTCCTGAGATCTCATCCAAATCTCCCCTCTTTCAGTACAAAAACATTCCCCCTCGTCCTATGGCTCCCCTCCCTGATCCAGAGTCCCTCCCCATCTCTCCTGGAGCCCCTTTAGGGACTGGAAGGGGCTCTAAGGTTTCCCCAGAGCCTTCTCTTCTCCAGACTGAACCCCCCCCAACTCTCTCAGCCTGTCCTCACAGCAGAGGGGCTCCAGCCCTCCCAGCGTCTCCGTCGCCTCATCTGGCCCCCCTCCAACAGGTCCACATCCTTCCTGTGGTGAAAAAGGCTCCACACCAGCACCAGCAGAGGGGGTCCAGCCCTTGGAGCATCTTCCTCATCATTTTAGGGCTATCCTTCTCCATTGTCAGCCTTTTGGGAGAACAGAGGCAAACGCTGCCTTTGAGGAATCAGTGTGTGATTTATCTCATCTCTGCACCTCTTAGTACAGCCTCTTTTTCCAGGCTTGTGGCTCTCCTTTTGGGAACAATGGTCACTAAATGCCAGACCATAGGCAATAGTTGTATCCCAGAGCTGCTTCAGCTGTCCATGGGGCTGTCTGGGTACTCTTCAGGGCACTATCAGCTTTATCCTCTTGGGACTTTTTGTTGTGTTTATCCTGCTGCAGTAGCTACCGGATGGAGATGGCACCGGGATCCAGTGACTAGGGCACGAATGGGAGTCAGAAAACTGGTTTCTGTTCCCATCTCTGCTACTGACTTGCTGTATATCCATAAGCAGTTAATTAAGCCTCAGCTTTCCCCACTTTAGAGCTGTGATAATTACATTTATCTCTCTTTGTGAAGAGCAAGGGCTTGGAGACATTTGGATAAAAGCCCTCAAAGAGCCAACTGTTGTTATAGTTAGTTATAATAATTTTGACCCTCCCTGAATTTATAAGAGCTGTCCTGTTCCAGTGACTCTGTTTCATAGACAAGGTATAAAAACCAGGTGCGTAACTACAGAGTGACTCCACATTCTGCTGTGGGCTCCTTACATTGCATTTATTTAACTTAACCCAGCTCTCCTGCCACCTGCTTTTTGGCTCGTCCAGGTCCTAAGGGAGCCGTCAGTATCACAATGTTATGACCACAGCTGCAAAGCAACTAGGTATTTTGTCACGCTGTGCTGGTGATTAAAATAGCTTTTTTAACTTCTGAAATAACAGTGCAAAGCACCAAGCCATAGAGATTTTGGCATTGCATAAGTGACCTTTTTCAGAACAAAGAAAAAATAAGATAGTGCTCCTCAAAGGTGTCTAACACCCTGATTTCTCTTGAGGTGCCTACAATCCAAGTGACACTGTGAGCCCTACAAAGCAAATAGTTCAAGAACTACTGATGTTTACAGTGATGGGCAGCCACTCCAAGTTTCATGAGAGACTTCATGTCCAGCGGAGAAGTCTTGCCCCTAACGCTCTGTATAAGCTTGTTTCACAGACTGCAAAGTCCAGGCTTAATTTTCTGAGGCAGAACTCAGTGCTTTTGCTTCTAATAGATGCTAAAATGTGAACAAGTTATAACTACTGTATCAATAACAATGTTTAAAATTATACAATCATGGTTTGGGTTGGAAGGGACCTTAAAGATCACCCAGTTCCAACCCCCTGCCCTGGGCAGGGACACCTCCCACCAGACCA
This sequence comes from Arenaria interpres, assembly GCA_013399435.1. Taxonomy (NCBI): domain Eukaryota; kingdom Metazoa; phylum Chordata; class Aves; order Charadriiformes; family Scolopacidae; genus Arenaria; species Arenaria interpres. Next base: position 74,376 of record VXAK01026194.1, read on the forward strand.
GGTTGCTCCAAGCCCCCTCCAACCTGGCCTTGAACCCCTCCAGGGATGGGGCAGCCACAGCTTCTCTGGGCAACCTCAGCCGGGGTTTCACCACCCTCACAGCAAAGAAGTTCTTCCCCTCATCTCATCTCCATCTCCCCTCTTTCAGTTTAAAACCATTACCCCTTGTCCTATGGCTGCCCTCCTTGATCCAGAGTCCCTCCCCAGCTTTCCTGGAGCCCCTTTAGGTACTGGAAGGAGCTCTAAGGTCTCCCCAGAGCCTTTTCTTCTCTAATTATTCCTTAATAATATACTTTATTATTCTTTATAAATTAAATAACGTTAGGGAACAATCCTGGGCTCTGGGAGCAGATCTGCGCTGTTTTAATGCCTTAGAAAAATGCCTGGCTTGACCCAGGCCAGCCAGCAGTCTCCCAGATGGAGCCTGAAGAACTGCAGGAGCTACCACCCAGCACAGACCTTTCTTCAAGTGCAGTTTGCCTGTGCCTGCTCGGTGCTGGAAACTTAGGGGAGTTTGTAGTTTGGACAAAAACCTATGGGGTAGGTCTCTGTTGTGCTTTTGGACACAAAAAAAAGGCAATACAGAGCAGAAAAAGTTAATCGTCCAGGTCAGATGGGCTGCTCCAGAACTTAAAAGCTCCAAAAGAAGAAGAGGGAAGTGTCTGCATTTGCAAATGTGTGTGAGTCTGTGTGGGTGTGAGTGTAAACATGCACATTCGGGGGGGAAAAACCTTCCAAGAAAATCACAGAATATCCACCACCAGATTACAAGGAAACGAGATGCCAAGATCTTTGAATTAATTATTCTCGGTGAATCACTCTTACAGTTAAAAGCCATACCAGCATTTCCAGAAAAACTTTCAGTTTGGTATATATAAACAAATTTAAAGAAAACAAACAAACAGCCAAGAAAATTTGAAGATAAAAGGCTTAGAGATAATAAGATTAAAGATGTTAATCGGAGACTGTGCTTCTCTAGAACTTGATGTTCTTGGCTGAGTTTCTACAAATTACTCCAGCTCTGGCCTGCTGGCTTCAGTCGGTCGGTGTCAGCCTGTAGCCCAGAAATCCTCCTCCCACATTTATTTTACTTTACACCCCAGATTTACAGCCGATGACCTCACAGGTAGTCATGTATTGTCCTTACTCTGGTTGAATGAGTCATTTTACCTGGAAAGGGAACCAACGGATTAAAGCACTTATCCCACAGTTTTAAGTGTTATTGGGGTGGCGATAGGAAACGCCTCTCAGTTTTAAGCCCCTTATTGTCCAGGAAACCCCAGGGGGAGCGTGTCTACAAGGAAAGCACTCACAGGACAGGCCATGAGCACATCAAGCCCCTTGGTGTCACTCCTCCCACTAAAAACAATCACGGTTTGCTGCGCTATTGCTCTTGTAATACTGCTTCTGCAAGAGATTGTGTCAGCTGGGATAATACACCAAGAAACACACTACGTCTTTCCCGTGAAGTTTTTCCCTAACAAGCGTTTATTCAGGCCCTCTCCAAATGTTGAGAAAGATGGTAAGATTCTTTGAAAAGAGAATACAATATTCTGATCTATGTAACAGATATCTGTATTATAGATATATAACATATATTATATATATATCATGTATATCATAATATATATATTATATATACGATATATAGAATATATTCCGATAATAATATATCAGAATATCCTCCGATATGGCCAAAACAGATAAGGAGAAAAGGAAAACCTTGTGCAATAGTGGAGATGGGCTAGTGCATTGCCACAAAAAACATCTCAGCCTGAGAAGCTGCTGCCGGGATTGTGGGCTGCTGGCAGGGCGAGGTGCCGAAACGCTTCTGAAACACGGCTGCGGTTGTAGAGGAGCAATGAAAAAAACCCCATAAATGTCTCGCATGCCAGCGCCAACCTCTGCTATCCCAACACGGAACAAAGAGGGAATGCAAATGAAAGCCTTGCATAGTTAGACCAAAGACAAACCCTCCTTCCCTGATGTGCAGGCCACCTAAGGAAGCGTAAGACAGAAGGGGACAGAGGTACACTCATTCTCCAGCTCATAAATAGTGGGAAAATCCCGCGCATGCAGTTCCTCTGAAAGTGTTGCCCTGAAAATGAAAAATCTGGCCCCAGCTGCGTAAAGCTTTTGCTGTGTCAGCCCGGCTCTGCTTTGGAGGAAGCAGGGTGATGACCATGCCTCTGGCTGGAATGCCAGGGGTTTAATTACCACCTCGGCCACCTCCATCCTCACCGACCCTCTGCAAGTGGTGACGTCAGCTGGTGAAATCTGCCTCTGGTCCGTAGCATTCAGCCCAGTACGTGCGGCCCCCCCGGCTTCTCCTGGCACCCCCCAGGCAGAGGTCCTCTCCCATGCCACCGATACCCACGGTGCTAAAGCACGGAGCCAGAGGGACTGCTGGAAATAAAATCCGCACCAGTGAATACTAATGGGTTGCATCTTTTTCCCTCCCTCGGTTTCACGTTTTTCCCTTGATGAAGGCTTTCCACGCTGCCTTAGCCTTGAAGAAATCTTCTGTAACTGGGAGCCTGCATCAGCCAACAATGATGCTACATGCGCAAGGGAAAGGCATCACAAAGTTTGTAAAGCAGAGCTTTTCTGGCATATTTTCTGCTTGCCATCTGTTTTACAGGGAAACATCCTCAGAGCAGGAGCCTTCTGTGTCGTGGATTATATTCTGTCGGTACCTATCAGATAATAAAGCTGGTTTTAATTAAAACAGGCTGAGCAGGGACTGGTGCCATAGATCTGCAGTGGGCACTGTGCCCGGGTGAGTGGGAGGTGAGACTGGTAGTCTGGAGACCTGCTGAGGATCTCCGAGGTCAAACACAGGATTTATCCAGCTGATACTGGATATTTACACTGCAAGCTGCAGGTTCTGTGCTCCTTTGTAACCCAGTGCGTAGAAACAGATCATTCTAGACCAGGGTTCATCCCATCCTAACATCCTTTATACAGAGGGTCTCCAGTTTCAAGTTGTTAGTGCTGGCACTGGAAGGTGGTGAGATGAGTCTGACTCCAGCTCAGGTGACCCCTCGGAGTTGCCCTTGGTGATACGGCAATGGTGAAGGTATATTTCAATTGGGTGGCCTGTGAGCGAAAAATAGCACCAGGCTTATTTTGTTTAGAGTCATATTCAATTACAGGACCAGCTTTCCCAACATATAAACAAAAAAGCATGTTCTTGCTGGCATAATTTATACCGATTCCCAGAACCATGCAAACAGACACATTTTTATGCTAGAATAACCACAGGTACCTCAGCTATGCAGACTTTAACGTTTGAATGGCATAAAACTGTCATGAAAAATAACTCTTTTCTCAAGTAAAGCTCTTCCACAAAGAGCATTTCTAAAGGAGCAAAGAGGACCAGATACATATCCCTGTCAGAACCCATGGAAGAATCAAGCACCAATATCTTGCTGACATTTTTTGCGCTGTAAAGCCTGCCAGGTTCGGAAAGGGGTTTACACGTAAAAAAAAGGCTACCCAGCTATTCTCTGGCAAAAATCAATGTGATAGAGCTGCTCTGATGGAATAAAAGCTTCATACACCACTGCTGTTATTGCATATTGACCCAGAGTGTTGGCAGGGTCTGTCCATTCAACTAGTGTGCTGCTTTCAAAAGGGGTTTTGGTGTGTCCCCATCGTTCTGTGTTTCTGCTTTCGGAAAGACTCGATGCGTTGTCTGAGTTGTTTTACATAAGGCTGCTGAAATCACTGCAGTTACTGAGACAGGAGGTGGGAAACATGGGCACCCGGGACCAGCCACCCTGGTAGGACACTAACTTGGTATTCAGGTCACAGGTTCAGGGAAAATTGGCTTTGAAGGGCAAATGGAAAGGTCATCTCTTCCGCAGATGGTTTGGTCAGTAAATGCCTTTGCCCTCCAGCACTGCTTGTTTAAAAGGTGTAGCGCTTCTTTAGGAATAGGAGCGCCTGCTGACTTCGATATTTAACTAACAATTAAATATGATCATTGTAATGCAAGGCAGAAACATCACTTTTTGACACTGATGATTTTGGGAAGAGGGTTGAACAGGCAAACATTCAGGACATTCAGGTTGCCCCTGGAAATCCTTCTTCAGTTGGGAAGACCGTACTACCCTGGGAGTTGCCCGCCAGAGCGGGAGGAAGTCACAGAGAAAAGATGGGGAGATCAGGAGAAGAGAGTGATGTGGGGAAGTAGGAAGGAGATGGGAGAGACTTGGAGGAGGCAACAGCTGGAAAATCTGTTTTATTTATTCAGTGGACAAGCAAGGCAGCTCCTCCGTTAATAACAATTACTCACCTTGGGCGCTCTGGCCCCAGGTTGACAAAGGATTTAGATGTGGTGACAGCAACTCCCACACCTCCCTTTCAGATGCCTGGCTCCAGCAGTGACATGCCCAAACCCTGGCTGCTCACACCTCCAACAGGAGGTACCATAATTGCCACGTAATTGCAATTAACACCTAAAATGGACAATAAGAAAAGATAAAGAAATGGCTCCCCTGCCTCCTTGAGGTGGATTTTGTGCCCCAGTAGGTGGGCACAACAGAGGATATCGTTCCTTGCTTTACTTCTCACATTGCCATGCCAAGGTTTGATGCATCAACCAAGGGGACCAGAATGGTCACCAAAGGCAGACATGGAATTGCCATCTTCAGTGTAGCGAAGATCAAGACAGCACCTCCTTTCAAAACACACACATTGGCTTGGGGGAAGGAAATATTTGTTGCTTCCTCTTGACATCAGACCACTGGGAAGCAAGGAATGTTAAGTCCATGAAACAGAAAAGATGGAGGACCATGACCTCCTAGCCCAGTAATAAGAATATTCTCCTGGTAAGGTGTGAAGAAGAGGGATCTCCAGGTATCCCTTCTCCTCCACCATTTGTGCATGTTCTCCAAATAACTCTTTTTGAACAACAGTTTGTACAGCCTTGCTAGTACAAGGAACATATTGTTAACCAGCGAAAAGGCTTGGTATTAAGAGAAGAATATAAATGAAGCACCTGGGGATGTGAAACATTCAGTATCCAACCAGTAGAATAGGTGAGGGCTTTCCCATCCAGATAAATCATCTCGCCAAGATGTAACCAGACACATGGGGATCGCATTCACTGCAGCTCCTTGTGGAATTGTCACCCACAGCACGTGGGGAAAGAAAAAATTCTGTTTAGCGAACTTACTTTCACTTGCAAACTCCATGTTGAGGTCCTGTAGTTTATATCTTCAGTGCTTTTGAAAGCACAGTTTCTCAGTGCTTGGAGAGAAAGCATGTGAGAGGTAGGAGATCCAGTTTCTACGCTACTGGCTCAGAGTTTTTGCTTGGAAAATGGGCCTCAGTTTTCCTATCTGGAAAACAGAAGTACTACTAGGTCTTTGAGGTCTGCCCATAAACAATGCCTCTGGGACCTGTAACAACAAAGGTATGAAGAGATGTTCTAATAACAGAGATGCTAAACAGTATTATCATAGGTTGCATGATACAATGCACTATAATATTTAAAAACATAAAGAACAAAAGTCTGTTCTGTTGATACATTACATCTGAGATTAGTAATCTGAGCAGCAAATGTATTCAGGTCTGCTGGCAGACACCACAGAAGAGACGCACAAGGCAAAAAAGCTGCAGGCTTTCTAGTAACATTAATCTGCATTTATAGAGCACATTTCACTTGATAATCCAGAAGAGTTCATTATGGAAACTCTCACAACCCTCCTGTGAGCTAAGAACCACGCTGTGCCTTTTTAATTGATGGGTAACATGGACTTCATCAAGAAAAAAGAGCTGAAGGTCAAAGAGGGTGAATGTCAAAGCTAGACAACTCACCCTTACTACCCAACTTTTGTAGCTCTTGTCTGAAGAAGCAGAAAGCAGACAGGGATACACTGCTAATCAGAAGGTTACACAGCAAGCTATTTCACAGAATCACAGAATCACAGAATGACTAGAGTTGGAAGGGACCTTAAAGACCATCCAGTTCCAACCCCTTGCCCCGGGCAGGGACCTCCCACCAGACCAGGTTGCTCAAAGCCCCATCCAGCCTGGCCTTGAACACTTCCAGGGATGGGGCATCCACAACTTCCCTGGGCAACCTGCTCCAGTATCTCACCATCCTCACAGTAAAGAATTTCTTCCAATCTAAACTTCCCCTCTTTCAGCTTAAAACTGTCACCCCTCGTCCTATCACTACGCTCCATGATGAAGAGTCCACCCCCTATCTCTCTTGTAGGCTCCCTTCAGATACTGGAAGGCCACACCCTGGAGTCTTCTCTTCTCCAGGCTAATAATACCAACTCTCTCAGACTGTCTTCATAGAAGGGGTGCTCCAGCCCTCTGATCATCTTCATATTTTATTTTTTTAAATTAGTGTCAAGCTCTTTTTATCTGATTTTTTATTAGGTTGAAAAGTCTTTGAGGGTACAAATTGTTAACTAGAGATGCAGCATACAGAGATGTAGCACTGGCACTTGTCAAACTAAGATTAGAACTGAGATTAAGTAGAACGTAATCAGTATTTGTAACTTTTGTTAGGTCTACTCTGGCTAAACACACCAAAATTATTACAGTAAATCTTACATCATAGTAACCACCAAGCAAAAAGCAAAATTAACATTTGTTGATTGTTGGAATATTGGTGAAGATTTGCTGTAAGAGTCCTACTGATGAAGTGGTAGGTGATTCAGCTGGCCAACAGCTTTTCAAAGCGGTTATCATGAACAGTAACTACCCACTTATCATGAATAGTAACCACCTTTGGTGACAGTCTGTGCCCTGAGCCTGGAGCTGACCTCCCAAGGACAGCAGGTCCAACTGCACCCTGTGCCCGTAGACACGCACGTGTGCAACCAGACCACGGCTACTTCGCTACGGACAGAGCTAGGATTGGGCCCTGGCTCCCATTGATTTTGCTGCTTCCAACAATGAGTAGAGGGCAGAATCCCCCAGATTGTGTCTACCTTTCAGAGGCAAATCCCTTCATGAGAAACACTCTAAGTTCTTCAATTAACTCATGGCCACATCATGCCATGAAACTCTATACACTCATGGAGCATCTGTCTTCTAGTCCTGAGAGGGAAAGATGCTCTCTCCTGAGCCATAAGAAGCACTCCTGAGATATCTGGGGTGTTATTTGCAGACCTGTGGCACCCATGGCCTACCTTTAATGGTCCATTAAAGCTGAGAAAACCAACATCTTATCAGCAGGCTTCAATTTACCATCAAGGAGGCTGAACAGCCCCCACCCCCACTCCTACCCCTCCCATCCCCGATTATTTTCAGAGTTGAAGAGAGCTTGAAAAGCATTACTTCAGTATTTCACACCAAAATTCCCATTTAACCTCTCCCTCTACAAGTAACAAGATACTACGGGACCATGACCCAAGGCAGCATGGCTGCAGGCATAAAAAAGTCTTCTCGCTCAAGCTACTCATCAAATGAATAGCCAGAATGAGTCTCACTTCGCAGTGAGTTCTCCAGGCTCAAAGAAGATGGAGCTACAGAGCTGGAAGCCCAATTTTGTGTCTCCCCTTGGGAAGCATTTCCCCCTAAGATTAAACAATGGTGGCTACTGCATCAGCTGCGTGGATGCCCTTGCGTTACTGCCCTTTATCCACTTTCAGAACTCTGTTACAGAGAAAGAAAAGTTCAAACTCTCAGATCTACAATATTAAAATGTTGACTGATTGCGTAGTTCCATAGGATAAGGTACCCCCTATATTGCAATGCATGCATAAGTGTCTGTGCATGCAAGGATGTGTTCTTTGGGTCTCCACTGGCTCACGGTGATCACACCTGACAGAATGGCTCAAAAAGTGTCAAGTGCCCAAAAGTTTTGGGAAAACAGACAACAAAGCTGAGGAGCCAGGCTCCACCAGTGCCCTTAGTGAGGGAAAAGGCCACAGTGGCACCCCGTTACTGCACCATCAAAGGCCAACATCAGACAACCTCCGGACTGCCCTTTAGGGACAAAACTGGAGGAAACCAGGCTTCCCTGATTCCACGGCTTGTGACACAATTTGCTGCTCTCCCCGCAGTGTCGCTGTGCCTTCGTGGCACCTGGGATCTGGGCTGTCCTGGTTAGGTGAGGACAGGTTTGTTCTCCTCTGCTCCCTCACCTCTGCCTGCAGTACAGGCTGGGGAGCCTCCTGCCCTGCTTTGCCACCAACCTGCTAAGCCACTTTCCCTCTCAGCACCTCTGTTTCCTCATCTTTGAAATGAGGATTATGACCTCTGTGAGATGCTTTGATGTCCACAGATGAAGTGTGCTGTGGCACATATGCACCTTCTCTCTATTTTAAATGTTAGGTAATATCTCGCCATGTTTGTTTTTTTTTTTTTTCTCTTTTGTTTATTCATCTTTATTATTAAAAATGGAAATCAATGAACCACCCTGAAAAACAAAACAAAACAAAACAAAACAAACCCACTTTGGATCAACCTTCTCTTTTGAAGATAATTATGAGAGAGAAAACAATTTTGAAACACTGGGTGGCAGAGTGCAATGCTTACAAACTATAGGGAATAAGGTATTTGTCTACCCCACAGCTCACTGTTGCAATATCCCTGAAGTCTTCCATTTTCTAAGTCATGTACAAAACGTGCTTCCAAAATAAATTATTTAGCTCTGAACTGCTGCAATGCACAGCAGGATGCGTGTCAGAGCAAAATGTCACTAACGGAGGATACCTCATAAGATCTTTGTATGACGAAGATGAGTTCAGACCACAACAAGTCCTGAGTGAGAATATGGCACCTGAAACCGATGTGCACAGGCAGTGAAACCCTGCCTTGATCAACCACCCAGAGCAGTTCTCATCTCTCCTTTTCTTCTCAGGAATGGACTCCTTCCCTGCCTGGGGTCTTCTGATGGCACTGTTAGAGGATGAAGGGCAGTTCTCAGTCCTGTCCTGTACCTGTTGATCTGTCGATGTTTGGGACTCAGTCAGATGCTGACTCTACTTCTCATCCACCAGTACTACTTTGGAACAATCAGTGAGCAAATCCACGGAGACACTGCATTGCCCACATATTATTGAGTGCAGATTTGCTCTGTGTAAGATTTTCACTGCTGTGACTGGCAATTAAAATATAAAGATGTGATTTCCGTGTTCCAGATTCCATACGCAGAAAGCACTGTAAAAAAAAAAAAAAA
>VXAK01026195.1:0-23101 GCA_013399435.1 Arenaria interpres
AAAATGAAATAGTTGCACATTTTAGTATCTTCACAGCTATAGAGAGCTGATTTTGAAAGACAAATTATTTTAACTTCCTCAATTAATTATTTAAATATTTTTCTGGTGATACTCTCCTTGACTCTGATTTCTTGTTATTCTATAATTTTACGCTAAACACAATTTGCAGTAATATTTTTAAGATATTATGTTGTCATTTCTCTCTAGAAGTCCATAAATTATCTTTTTGCTTGTTTGCTTATAGCTTATTTGCCCTTTGGCTTTTGGTTGTTGTCCTTTTTTCTTTCACTTTGAGCTACCTAAATTCCTGAAGTCCTACCTTTGCACTGGGAAAGTTTAAGTAAGAAACTGTGTATTTAAAAAACTAGGTATTTCTCAGGGATGGATCCAGCATAACAATATCTTTGGCTATAAATTACTTTGAGGAACTCCATGTTACCTGTTAAAACTGTGCCATTTTATAAAAGAGAACCCGAGGATTCCTAGTGCGAGGAAGCATTAATGTAGCCTAGTGGTGAAGGTACTTTGGGTAGCACAAGAAGAGGAAAGAACAATTTTCGTTCTGATTCATACTTTAGGAATCATATCCACAATTTTTCCAGTGTCTCTTTTATATGAAATTCATACACAGACCTTGAACAGGGTCTGGATCCCACTGCTTTCCTTATTTTTAGTCTAGAAAATCTCATCCATGCATTATCCAGCTAATCTTTCACAATATTTTTTATATTCTTTTTATTTTACAGCACTAAGAAAAAGAGTTGAATATTCTTCTACAGCCAACATAAACTCTAATCTGGTGATAAGACATTTTCAAAAATTGTAGGATGTATAGTTTCTAAACCCTCAAGAGTTGATACAGGATTTCCAGATTTCAAAACCTATGTCTATCATGAAAAGAGTTGAGCACATGCTTTTCCCTGAGGTTTCAAAGCTACAAGGCACTTTTCCAGATGCCTAGTGCTTTAGGGTGGTTAGTCTCCCAAAAAAATTACTCATGCAGATAAATTTTCCATGTAAAAAGTGACCATGTCACAAGCACACTAGAACTTCAGTTGTGCTAGAGTTTAGCTGCCCAGAACTGCAATAAATTACAAATTTTAAAGCTAGCAAGCTTTAATTAAATCGTACTCATTGGTTAAAAATACGTACCTGAGTGTCTTGAAAAAGAGACTGTAAGATAGTTTTTAAGACACTATCTAGAGACAGAGCAGACTTTCAGGTATAAATAGACAAGAAAATGTTCACTGTACTCTAGTCTAAAGATTTAAACTGTATTTCAAGCGTTTGTTAGGTCTAGAGCTAAGAAAGCTGCATTGGTTTGTGACCCATTTCCTTTCAATGAGCTGACAGTTTTGGGTATTTTTTGAAGCATGCATCTCTTCTTAGAAAGCTTCTCAAAACTTTCAGTCCTATCATATTCTATTGTTTCCCTTTCCTATTTCTATAGTGTGTAGTCTACACCAACTTCTACTCTTTCAGGCACAGGCAGTGTTGCAAGGACAGGTCTCACAATCAAAAGTTAAAGGACATCAGTCTACAGGAATTTCCTCAGTCCCCATGACTGTGACCCCTAATGTNTACAGTGATCAGTGACTGCCTTCCCAGAGATGTGTGACTACTCTCAGCTGATCTGAATGACTCAGCCTCCTTAGAACGTGTAGCTCTGATTCTTCAATGTGTAAGTCAAACTATGCTATCGACAAATTAATGCATTTATTTCTATTTATTTCTATGAAGGCTTTTACCGTATTGTGGCCAACATTTTCAGCAGGGTTAAGCCAAGACTAAAAATGTCTTCAAATCCTGTTTAACATTGAATAATCTGACAGATCTTTATTAATGGCAACTTTGATTTACTCACTCTGTCATTGTAAGGTGTGTAGGTAGGCTTATTAATCTAAAAAAAAAATCTTCATTCTGGAACTTTCGAGTAACCAGTGAGAGATTTTGAAATGTGGCAACTTGGTGAAAAATTCCTATTCTGTTTCATTGCTGTTAAACATGGCAATAAGTTCAGTTCAGTTGCACTTTTTTAAAGTAAACCTAGAAGGACAGTGCTGCATCAAAAATATAATTGAATGGAAATTGGTCTTCTGATGTTGATGTCCGATGTTGACTTCACTGATTGCTATCCATAAAAATAGGTCAGAAATATTTTGGTACTGTGCAATGGTGAAGCTGCATAGCTATAGATTTTGGTCACTAGTGGTAAAATTTTAATTAAACTGCAAATGCAGAAGTGAATATTTTCTTGATTTTTATCTTAATGTAGAATTTTAAAAGCGCCATAGTATTTTCCTAATTTGATAGCATTTAGAAAGCATTGTAAAAAAAAAAAAAAAAAACAAAAAACAAAAAACAACTTATGGCTTAATAGCTTTTGGAAATCATTACACATGGCTTTCCCTCTATCATACTTTTGGTAAAATATTTCTAGATATCAGTAATTCATTAATGCTTATGCCTAGAGATACTTTTAGTCTTTCTACTGTTTTGCTTTCTTCAGACTATAGAAGGGATATAATATAGACTATTTTGAAAGCCTAAGGCAAGTAACAAAGCAGTCCATAACTCCTTTGTTTTTTTGAGAAAATGAAGCATAATTTTTTTTTTTTTAAATTCATGTTTCTTCCAAAGTTTTGTATAAACAAAGAACAGTTTGATTTAGTAACAGCCTAATAGGAGATTGTGCCTGGGGATCTGTGGTAAATGCCTATTAAATCTGCAGATCTTGATCCCAAGCCAATGGAAAGACTCCTGCAGACCTGAAAGCAATTAGGACTGGTTCTGGTATCTTTAAAATTAGGGGGCAGGGATTTTTTTTTTTTTTGGGGTGTCCTTAAATCCATGTCTTAGTCAAAGGCACAAAGTAGGGAAACAACACAAGCCCAAATAGCAGTTGTGTGCATCAAGAGCAGTGGATGGGAAATAAGTTGGGCCATTCTGGCACTCTGTACTCTTATGGTGCAAAAGCGTTGCGTTACACAACTCAGTTATTAACAAAGTGTTTTTTTGTACACCTAATTATATATCAACTAAGTATATTGAGTATAGAGTACATTGGTATATGTTGACATGGTATCCTGAAGTTTGATGAGTTGAGAGTCAAGCAGTTGCACATCGTGTACAAGGAGAGACTGGGAGAACTTCAGCCTCCTGACAGAGGGTGTAAGGAAGGCAGAGCCAGTTTCTCCTCAGAGATGTACAGCGATAGGACATAAGGCAACAGTCACAAGGTGCAAGATGGGAATTCTGGTTAAATATAGGGACATATTTTTTCACTGTGAGGGTAATCAAACTTTGGGAAAGATTGTCCATAGAAGTTGTGGAAACTCTGGAGATACTCGAAACTTGACTGGGCTTGGCCTTTTTCAGGCCCTAAGCAACCTGATCTGGTTGGACCCAGAGCAACCAGGTCCTGCTCTGGGTAGGAGATTGGGCTACTTGTCCTCTAGAGGATGCTTTTAGTTATTCTGTGACTTTGATAAAATCAGTGGGGTAAGGGCTGAGAGTAGGAATAGGTATTTCATGATCTCACTGAGTGCTTTGCTTCGAGAGAAGGGAAAATGGAATACTAATCTTGTTCAAACGTTTTTCCATTGTCTCAATAGCATGCTAGGAAGTAAGTCCCTCAATTGTGGCTCTTTGTCCATAAAAGGTCTAATATTCCCTTATTACACAGATCAGTGTCCCATTCTACTGGGGATAGAATCTCTAGATATACCAGCCACATTCTAATGCTAATAAGTACGTAAGAAAAATACATTCTTGGCAGTTTGAGAAAGATTATTTTATTTCTATATCAATTTAGTTCTATGTCAAATCCGTTTAAGCATTATCTTAAATATTTATGGACTCTCCTAAATGTATCTTAGAGTTCTGGTTTAGAGTGTGCCTGACAGTGAAGTACACAGCAAATAGTAATAAATTGTGAACTTTTTTCAGTAGGACAGTTTAGCAGCATGCTCTTTGGGACTTGCTGTAATATTGTATCTAAACTACAATACTCCCCAAAGGGAGTTGCACCAGACAGTGTTTTAACTCTCTCCCTTCCATGCAATCTTTTATCATTTTTCCAGAAAAAAAAAATATTGTGACATCTCCAGTTTGATGCCTCAAGAGTTTTCTCTTAGAGACCTAGAGAGCCTTACCCTTTCCAGTTGTAGGAAGTTCCTGTTTTTATCTGTGTGTGATTTTAAATAACATACCATGTTATGCCCTTCATACCATTTTCCCTAGTGTAGCATAGGTAAGGAAATATTGGTACTGAGCTTCATTTTATAAAGAAATTCTGTCAAATATGCATGCTATTTAAAATCCTGAAAACTCTCCTCCTGGTAACAGACCAAGATCGAACTGCACAGAAAAAGATTTCTCTGGTTAACCTCAGTACAATGCTTGGGGAAGAGGGAAATAAATATTAATAGGCCAGTTACTGGTTTCGTTACAATTTATATTATTGATTCCAGTAGCTTTTTTTAGCATCATAATGAGCAATACAATCTAAATGAAGAAAATCTTTGAAAACAAAAGGCATAGTTAATGCACATATAAGTAAATATCCACCACCAGAAGTTTTTTCTTCCTATCCCTGCTCATTACATTTATAACACATCTAATCAATTTATAATTCAGTCCTAATGGACTTTATGGGGTCTTTTTTTGCTTTCCTAAGTTTTGAGAATCTCTGCTTGGAATATGACTATAGCCGGCAGCAGTAGGCAAACTGGGTATACTGAGGTACTGAATGCTAACGTTTATATATAATGGAATATATGTTGTATGAATGTGTATGTATAATTAAAAACTTAATGTCACTGTATGCATGAATACCTGATGGGAGTGGGGGTTTTTTTGGTCAAAAAATTTATTTACAAACCAAAAATTAAGCTAAACAAGAATACCAAAATAATATCATAAAGCATGTTACACAAGAATGTCCATTTGGTATTCCATATATATAATGTGCGTTCTAAAAAAATGACATCCTAGAATCTATTATACTTTTTTTTAACAGTCCTGCCTACCAATCCCAATATTATAATCGTTAATATGAATCCAAATTGTACAGGGCACAAAGGGCACACAAAACTTCTTTAAATGATCCAAAGTAACTACTTTCTCCCTCAACTTAAATTCAAAAATTAAAAACCTGATCAGACTGGAAGGTAGTTTCTGGAATCTCCCATGTCTCACTGAATTAGGTTTCATTTTCAAACCCAGCATGGGCAACTAGTATGGGACTTTAAAATGATACAGGCATAATGTCCAAAAAAGCTCCCACTGGCCCAGATCTGTACCTAATGGGGCACCAAGGAGATGTGAGGCTCTGTGGCAGACTGATTATTTTTTAAAAGAAAACTGCTTGAAGCTGTTGGGGATTCAGACAGTTAGAAAACATGTTCTGGTAAGGAAATTGATATTCACAGAGCAGATAAAGCAGAAAAAGTCCATACAAGTGGATAGTACAGTAATGCAATACGTTGAACTGTATACACACTCTCTCCAGCTGCAAATTATAAGGCACTTATTAATTTAATAGATATGCGCTATATTTGCAGACAGCATGAGCATGAAAAACTTATTAATACTTAAATGCCATGGAGTTTGAACAAATGCTTATAATCTTTGACTCAATAAGGGGTATGGCTTCATTTGGCTCCTTTATCAGTAAAATCAACCACTGTGGCTGTTCACTGGACAGGCTTGGAAACAGCAGTAGTTAAGCAATTCCCCTTGGAATCTACTTTCCAGCACCATATTATGACTGTTTGGCCTTTTCTTTGGCCTTTTGTTGACTTATTTTTCTGTGCTACTCAATTTATTATGCTTATGAACTCAGTATAAGAATGTTTTCCAGCTGCACAAATTTAAAACATGATATTTATATGTCAAATGACATTATTTGTTTTCCTTCTATCTCTACAGAGAAGAAAAAAGATGTGAAAATATATTGTTCCAAGATATGGGTGTTCAGGGCTGGTGGAAGGATAACACAACATTCCCTTTAGAGTGGCAATGACTGAAAAATATGGTAGTTTGAGATCTTGCAGAAAGTATTACTATAATCCTTTGTGGGATCTCAACAAATTATCTTTGGGTACATGATGGACCTCATTGTGACAAGGGACTTGAGTTGGCATCCACCATTCTTCTATTGCTTCTCTTTGGCTTTTCCTGTGTTGTTTTAGATGGTCTTACAACCTCTAGAGACAGACCATAAAGCAAGCCTCAAGCTTATGAACATGATAGTGTAACAGCCAGTACAACAAACAGAGAATAAAGCAGTTGTTTTCATGGCAATCAATATTAATGAGGACCATAACATTCTACCACGGCTTTAATTCGCTATCAGGTGAATGGCAATGCTGTGAAATGGACAAATACTTCTCATCAGGTTATATGGTCAAGCTAAGGACTGTGAAATTCAGCTATTTTTGTGAAAATTAAATACATTACTTACTGGTCTCAATTTTTTGTAAAATCAGCAGTTTTCTGTGCAAGCTGGCTTTTTTTGGTTTTTAAAGAAGAGATTTCAAAGACTTAGCAAAATAAATTTGCAATATTTTTTAATATATATTAAACCCAGAAGGAACTATTCTGATTACCACCGAAATTCTTGTTCAATACAAGTATATGATTCTTGCTCAGGAAAATCTTACAGGTGTTATCTTTTATTTTGATAAATAACATGTTTTTGAAAAAACCTCCTGTCCTGGACAGAAGACTTGAGGTGATGGAGAATTCAATGCTCCTCATCTAAATTTAGTCCAAAGGGTAATATCCCTAATTTTTGATAGATAATTTAAAAAAAAAATAAAACAAAAAAAGACAGAAAGAAAGAAAGAAAGAAAGAAAGAAAGAAAGAAAGAAAGAAAGAAAGAAAGAAAGAAAGAAAGAGAAAGAAAACCTAAAAACTTAGTAACAATTTGCCTTTCTTCAATTTCTGTCTCTAGCTAGCTGGAAATTTTCTAGTGGAACACTGTTTTGCTTTTTTTAATTGGAAATGACAGTTTTTCATGTTATTTGAGGCCTATTGCTTTTCTTAGGAGAGGGTTTCAGGTCCAGGATAGGGCAAACTTAGAATAACCAAAATCCTGATGATTCAGAAATTTGCACTGAGTGACAGGGACAGCAGTTTAAGCTCTTTATGATTTGCAACAGGGATATAAACCATAGTATGCCATATTCCACTCAAGATGCAAGGAACATACTGACATGCATTCATACCTTTTTCCGAATGACATGTGAACCTTCTGTTTTTTAATCCAAATACAAATGAAAATAAAATATAAAAATAAGGAAGTTTGCAAAAATTACCCTTGACCTGCTTCTGACCATTGCTTTTGTACACACCTTCCCACCCAAGTTTACCATCAAATCTTTGTTCCATAAATGGTCTGTAAATAAACGACTCATTAACTGATCATGAAGCCATCCAATGAATGCCAAGCAACTCTTAGGTTATTTTGTGGATATTTAGTCCCAGCTTCACTGAGGATGAGGAAAACGCTAGTTTAGAGTCAACATTCTTCCCTCCATCACTCAATCTGCCCCAAAGACAGAATTTCATGCACCAGGAAAACGTACACTCTACAGTCAGGGGATGTGACAGAGGCAAACAATGGAAACCGTGGTTACCTTAAGGTTCTGCTTGTCCCATCCCCCAAAGGGAATGACTGGGGTTAAGACAGCTGAGCTAACAAATAGCCAACTTCCACTTGCAATAGCTCTTCAATATCATCCTGAAGAACGCGCTGCATTACTCAGAGTGGTATCTGTGAGGAGACTTGCTGTGGGAATTCCCGCTACCTGTGAGATAGCTGAGCTGTGAGTTGCAAAGAGACCTGCTGTACTCAGCGGTACCATCCAGATTAAAAAATCCACTCTCTGCGAATATGTCACTTTCTTCACTTAGCGCTGAATTGGTTTTGTCTCTCGTGGACTGAAATGAGAAGATGGCATGACATGCTTCTCTGACATATGTATGCATCACTAACTTCCTGAAATAACAAGTACACTGCATGTCTGCACAGGGGCAATGGATGGTTCTTAAAATGCACATACATATTTTATAGCCTCATTATAGCAGACTGGCTTTATATTTCTCTTTTAAAGTCTTGTATTTTTAGTAAGGTATTTTCCCATTGTGACAGTCAATCTAACAAAGTTATGATAATTGGATTTATCAACATATCATTTGTTGCCCTCTGGGTGAAATTCACATGCTCTCTAATGAACTGATGAGATTTGAATGAATCACATATTTCTTACATGTGAGAGAATCAGAGATTTTCCAGCGGCATAAATATATACAGTTATAATTATTATACTTGATTTTATCTGAAATATGGGAAGAGTTTATGTAGAGAAAGAAAATAACTTCACGTACCATTGCATTTTAAAATGTATAATTGCAGGTATAAGAAAATCAGACCTATTAAGTTCTAGCAACCTGAAAAGTGGGGTTTATGAATCCAAGCACATGGTCGAAAAAGTTTTGCTGGACAATTTGTATCTGAATGTGCTGTCATAAGATTGCCACCACCTTGGGACCCTTAAATCATGTACTAAAGGTAGAGTTCAAAGAATTAGTTTGCTGTTGGGAAATTTACTTTCTAAATCGCATTTTCCCGAATGCCGCATAGAGCAATGCCTCTCCTTGGAGCAGGACCCAATTCATCAGGCACAGAGAGTCACTATATTTGCAGAGTTGCTATCAGTTTTATTTCAAAAGGTGAGACCCTATACCAAAGGAGAAGTCGTAGCTCTGCATTGCACCTGCCTGTGACGGAATTAAAATATCAGGTGAGCCAAAGCAGAGAGTTTCACCCACAATCTGACAGATAGCAATTTTGCTAAACAAAGTGAAAAAGTTAATGAAAACAAGCCTGTTATGATGGAAGCCTATCACAATATTGGCTCACTAACCAATGTAGTAAATATTTGTATGTTGACAGCACAAAATTGAAAACTGTGAGCCAGGCTTCAAAAATCATTGGGTCCACAGATCACAAAATTTAATAATCAAGATTATTATGAATTGGTCTAGTTGCTAATTTCTCAGGGGACTTCCTCTTCATATTTTCTAATACAACACATATATGTGAATCATTCCAGGTCTTACTCATATATATCTTTTACATTGTATAGAGTACATTGCATCTCTCTGCTTGAGGGTTTCTTTCTTCAATCATAAAACTAAAATAGCTGACTCACTGGGGTTTTTTTTCTGTTAATAGATTTACACAGACACATTACACCAAGATCTTTTAGAATAATAAGAAATTATAAAGCACCAGTGTTCCAGTTTGAGTTTGTAACCCTAGTACCAGCAAAAAAACTATATATGGTTATACATATATAAGTTGTACCCTCAACATCAGGACTAGTGAAGCCTAATTTCCAATATATCTCTGTCTTTTTTCCCCTAAAATAAGTCTTTTTGCCTATTACAGTAACTATATCTTGCCACCCTATCACCTATGAAATTTTCACAGAGCAAGGAACAGCAGTAATTATCTGGAACAATGTGCACATTAACTGGCTGACCACTAGGAAGATGCAGGCTAATTTGGGCATGTTGCCTTTACCCAGCTGAGGATAACTATCCCATAGCATGATTGAGTAACCACATCAGCTGGTGGGCTTCCTAAGTAAAACACCTTGCATGTGAAACATTGTTCTGCTATATTAGTGGGCTGACTTTTCTGTTTTAACTCGAGTAACTTCATCCAAACTTTGCGTGTCATAACTGACGAACGATGGTGAGAGAAGTGGGATAAAAACTGATGTCTAGGTTGGTGATTTACAGCGCCTCTTCTAATTCGTAAGACAGTGAAAGTGATGTAGACCTCTAATAAGCATTCTAAGTATAGATTTTCCAAGAATAACCTCAGACTTTTATCACAAGGTAAGCCAAAAGAAGATATTGGGGAAACAAAAGCAAGAGAAATGGTGATATGAAAAACGGTATAGAAGTGGTAAATAAACCCTTTGTTGATGTCAGATCTTCTTTAGCGACAAGGAACTAACTGAGACTGACTGCACCCAGTTTTAACCATGAAGTAAGTAATGAAACTGGTACAACTTCCCAATATGTTTGTAGTGGTGTAGTTTGGTTTTAATGACAAAAAGATTAAACAATGTTTCTGTCTTGAAACTCTGTTTCTCTGGTGCTGATAACCTTTGCTTGAAGAAGTTCCCATCTGCAGGTATCATGAAATGTTTAATTTGTTAGGACTCAGAAGCTTGTCTTTTCTCAATAGGCTGATCATCTGAATTTTATGACATTAGAACTTAAATATTTTAGATTTTAAAGGTTCTTTTCCCCATGTTAAGTTCAAGATTATTGTACCACATGCGTTCTTTAAACATTATTTGTCTTTTATTGCTCCTCATTCAAGATTTTAGCAAATTTTTTTTTAAACTAATTTTGAATAGATTGGTTTCTTTGGGCAGGTTCTATAAACTTCCCTTGTCCACCCCAGGGTCAACAGAATTAGATTCCCTTCTCAAAAATCTCCAAAGCCCTGTCAGCGTTTCATTTCTGTACTCCGGGCATTTGACCGTAATGGTCAAAAACGCCCTCCATGGAGAAGTTGACAACAGGGCTGATTACTAGAGATGAGATAACTGTATAGCTGCAGGTAGCCACATGAGGACTTAAGGACTTTTGAACCGATAAATCACAGCTGTTGCCCTAGAGTTGCCATTCTAACTGCACAAGAGGAGCAAACACTTACTGTTCTGCCTGCTAGAGATGAGCTGACATGAGGCAGGTCTAATAATGTGCCCCCTATAAATGACTACAGTATCTTAGCTTCCTTCACATATGCTTTTAAAAAGAATAACTCAGAGCCCTTCCTGAAAAGCTTCTTTCCAATGCCGTTCTAACATTGCAAAGCTCAAAAAAGGGGCCCTCACTGCCCCTGCCTGGGACTAATTCTGCCCCTGAATACGTGTATTTGATGCAGACGGAGCTCAGCATCTTTTGAGTCTTAAAAGTAGATGGTGAAGGAATGTCCTATGTACCCTGAATGGAATCATCTCATAAAAAATAAATGAACAAAATTATCATTCAGGAACATTAAAATCTGCTCTTGAGGAGTACTGGGACAAGCAGAAGTCCAGCTTGCCAGCACGTAATTGATCAGGAAAGCTTTGTTGTTGGGTTTGTTTGTTTTTTTCCATTTGGTATCAGCATCTAACTATCAGATGAACATTTTCCAAATGTTACTGCCAATTCATGGTACTAAAAACATCGCATAAAATATAAGAATAATGGGATTTCTTTTCTAGCGAATCTATACAGAGCAGGCAGAACTTTGGCTTTAAAGCCATATTTGTGGTAATAAAAAAAGATTTTTCTTAAAAGCAAATAAGCAACAGGAGTAATTAGGCACTCTTCCTATGCCTAAGTCTCACACACAGATAAAGCTGTATGTGCATGGGTTAATAAATTTTAACATTTTGAACTTTTAACTTAGTATAAGTCAAGGAATGTATATGGGGGGAAAGTATTCTTATCTCTCTGGTTCTTCACAGATTGAAGAGTGTTTCTTATATATCTAAATGAAAGTCTTTTATTAAATGAAGTATTTCTTTTTTTCTTTTTTTCTTTTTTTTTTTTTTTTTTAATAAATGTAGCAAGTGTTTTCATATCTAGGTAGGTTTATTTGTTTAAATAGCTCCCATATACAGATGAATGATTTGAAAGGAAATAGGAAAGCTTGCATGATGGGATATGGTTGCTGAGTGATGTCTGTGGGGACTGCTTAGTGTTGATAAATAACTAAGGAATTTGTCTATCAACATTTTGCATAAATGTCAGTCATAGAACTTGTGGCGGGGTTGAGGCAGCCCTGAATGACAATGTATTTCTCATTTACGTACAAGCTTTAAAGGGGAAGAATAGGGAAACAGAGAACTTATCTCAGAGCAGCATATGGTTTTGAATGTGGGTGTCCTCCAGCAGAGTCTTCTCCAATTGCTTCCTGTGAGACTTTGCAGAATCCAAACAAAACCCAGACCAATTCATGCCTTTGGCAGGTTAGCAAAGTAATATGAATGTGTTCCATGCCTAAAATATTACATTTCAAAGAGACCTTTACATTAAGTCTGGTATCAGATTTGTCAAGTCTATGGGCTTTTAAAAATGAGACTTTCATTTCAGATGTGAGAGGAAGCTAGACAGAAAATGCACTAAAAGCCTTTTTTAAGTTTTACACTTATTCAGACAATTAACAGATTATATGTAAGAATCTGAAATTTCCAGGTAACCTCCACAGAGCTGGAACAGTAATAAGAAATAAAGGGATGGAACAGATATTTTGACAATGTTTCTTCTTGTATTTATATAAAAATAGATCTTTTTGTATTAGAGGAATCTGAATCGGCTCACCCAAAAAGCACATAGCTCTGTTATCCTCCCAGAACACCGAGCCCACTCTGGGTTAGCTCTGACTCCAAAGCAGTTAGGACCATGCATATAATGTTCACAAACAGGCCCCAGTGAGTCGATAAAGCACAGTCTGATATTATTTCAGATTAGGAGGGCCTAGAGAATGTCTTTAGTATTCAACTTTTCCCTAATTAGTCAACTTAAAATAGCCTGAGATTGGTATGCATAATAGATATCACAACATCTTCATAGCACCAAACAATCTCTTTGCTTTTAAGATCCCTGGTAAGTGATATATACGGGCTTATCTCTTCTCTCTTTGATAAAAGCTGTAAAGCAGGGATAACTTGAGGTCGCTCTTGATTTACATAAATACAAACGAGAGCAGAACCAGGACCAAAGGTCTTACAAGTGTTGTCTGCCAGACCACAACGCTACAAAATGCAACATCACAGATATTGTTCACTGCTGGGCCCAAGAAGTTTCAGGAAACTGGGCTAGAATTCCTTCTTTCATAGTTTCACAGCAAAAGAAGGATTTTAAACTGTAAATGCCCCAAGACTCGCCTTTTCTAGGTGAGCCCCAGCATTTGCAAACTCACAGAAAATCATCTATCTGAGGCAGTTTGAATCTAATACTCTTGCTACTGTATAAAATGGCGCAAACTACAAAAACAGATGATGATAACTTCTGTTAGCTTAGATGTTACTTCGGTTACACTTACATATCCTAAAATGCCAATACAAATAGAGCAAGTTAAGGCTATATTGTGTGTTAAACAGTGATGGAGGGTAATAGCAGAGAAGGTGACTACAGGAAAACTAAATACTAAATGTTAGTCATCTTCTATCATAGGGCATCTTCCCTGATGAGACAATAGTGCCCTATTTAGTGCCCCGCTCAATGTGGAATAGGATGAGATTTGCTTTATTGACTTCAGTAGAAATTCAGGGAACTCTGGCACAGACATAGTTAGGATGTTTATGGGGAAGGAATCCTGAAAAATCACAATTAAAGAATTTCATACATTGAATTATTGCGGACATCTTAAAAAATACCCTTCTTTTTTTTTTATGCAAAACTTCAAACTGGAATTCAGAATCATATTTTTTAATAAATGTAGAACTATATTTGGATTGATAGAGACCTCAAACCAGGACACAATAGCACTTAGAATAAAGACTCAGATACACTGACTCGGTATAGAGACAAAAATGATGCTTGGTTGCTTTTCCATGAACTTCTACAAGTGTGTTTTTTGGTTTGTTTTTTTTTTTTTTTTTTCCCCAACTTCAGTAATTCTCAGCATCTCTGAACTACCATTGTTTCATTGATTGTGCTGGAATTATTGTTTTTAATAGAACAATGATATCTACTGAAAGCTATTACTTTCATATGCATTAACTGAAGAAGGCCTTGGATAAGATAAACAGTGTTCAGTAATACCAAGGACTGCTTGCGCTCCCATCAAATCTTACCCCAAAGTCAGACACCTATAGAAGGTCAACAGGTGCTCAAACATGTACACTTTGGTTTGCTGTGCCCATTTTTGTCTGGGGAAATAGTTTGAAGAGTAATCTGAAGCTTCAGGGAACAAAGTAAAAATACAGATTTACTTAATTACAACAGCAAGGAGAATAGCTCCTTAGGGTCAGATTAAAAAAAAAAAAAAATTATTTGGCTTCAATACCATGGAAAATAAGACAATAGCTTTAGTAAATGTGCATAGAACGAGACATTTTCTGAGACTGAGGAGTTTTCTGATGTACCTTTTAAGAATTAGTGACAAAGCTCTTACTGCATATTTTAATATCTTAATAATTGTAGTTGATTCAGATAAGCCCTAAGCCTGAAAATACTGAAAGCACTTCACATACTCTGTTCTCTACTTAACTCTGCTAAGATACTCAGTACTTTTCTATACTCCTGTCTCTCCTGAAACTCAAACAAACATCAAAGATGAAACAGGAAACCTGTGGAAAAGAGACTTACACCTTTCTTTAGCTAAGTTTATTTTCAGGTTTTTTACTCTTTAAAATTCTGCATCCTTCAGTTCCAGGCAAAAAAAAAAACCCTAAGGAAATAACAGATCCCTAAGGAAATAACAGATCACATCTCTATGGAATATAATTTCTGACATTAGAATAGCTCAACTTAAAAGCAACTCCTTGATATCTGTGAAAGACTGATTATACACATATATATTATACTATTTCATGTCATACACACTTTCTTTCCCATTCACTATGTATATATCATTCTAAGTTTGATTCTAGATGCATTCTCCACTCTTACCCCATTAGGAATTCATATCATCTCAGTGGAAAATTGGTAAGGGAAGGAATTATAATTTTCTTAAAACTTTCCACCAATGATTCAACATGTCGGCTAAGATACTCAATTATAAATAGACTACTATTCTAATTTTATTTGCTCACCTTCAGTTATTAAAAAAAAATCTTTCTTTTTTCTTTTTTTTTTTTAATATTCCTCCCTAGACACTGTGCATTGTACATATTTGTATTACCTATAGTTTGTATCCATTTCAGGTTTTGGAAAAAAGCCATTCTAAATGAAGGAAAAACAATATGTTCTGATTTGAAATTTCAAAATGTTGTTATTCTAGCTGGCATATTCAATATCAAGAGTCAAAAAGCCAATGGAATGTAACTGGTAACAGCCAGTTAACAAATATAACTCTGTTAAATTATTACATTTAGAGACTTATTGTATTACTTAACCTTGCAGTGAACTAGAAAATGTATGTGGTCATTCTAAACTGGTTAAACCGGAAAATTTGTTTCATACAGATGTGCCTAATGCGATTTTGTGACAGAGGAATTGGGTAAAAATCTTAAAAACTATATAACTGAAGTTTTAAATCAGAGCACTGCTTTTAAATGATTTTTTTTCTTTCAACCTTTTATTTTTCATTTTTTGTTATAGTTACCATCCTTTATTCATTATTTTAAAAGCTTTTATTTAAATGTTTCCCTTTTTTCTCTCCAAAGTTTTATCTTATTGTGGTGTTAAGAAAAGGATTTTATTCATAATTGGAGATTTTTTTAAATCTTCTCTGTACTGATTCATCCTCAATGCTCACAATTTTCATGAAGCCCTGAGTGTTAACTAAGGATTTTCTCCTTTTTCCGCTGAAATCAGCCTTTGACTTCCACATGACAATACCCAGCACTCGAGCTGCGTCTACCTGCTCCCTCAGAAGTTGTCCCCGTGAGGTGTCCCAGGCTGAACCACCTCAGCTGCGTGCCCACCGCTTCAAAGCCCCGCAGCACCACAGGAGACCTTCAGCTGCGCTCGTCGTTCAGCAGAAACGAGGCTTCTCTGTGGAGACGGCTACCACAGAAATTTCACATAAACTTTCACCTGATAAGGCCTTTAAACAGCAGCAATATGCGGGGCCCTGTCTGCACCACAGGCTGCTGGTGACCCTGCGTAAGGACAGGTGAGGAGAGGGTATTTGGTGAGGTGCAGCTCAGCTCCCCTGCAGGCCGGCACCGCACCGGTAGAGCAGCCTTATTTATTAACATTACTGTACTGAGTAAAAAAAACGTGCACACTCATTTAAATTACTTCAATTAAGATGAACTATCACCCTCAAATTTCCGTTTATCTCCGTCAATCCAGCAGTGCATTCCCAGGCTGCAGGTACTCTGTCCTGTGGTGCCCTTCATGGCAGTACGAGCGGGGTGTCTGTGGGCTGCGGGGGCAGCCTCTGTGAGGAGGCACCACGGAGACATCCTAGGCCAGAAACAGCCAGTTCCAGCCAGCTCCACAATGGACCCTCTGCCTATTTAAGAAAAGGCTAAATATTTAAGATAAGGCAAAAAGCACTGGATGGGGAGAGGAGGAGGGAAGAAAGAGTGAGAAAAAACAGCAGGAACCCCAAGATCAGAGGAGGGGAGGGAACACTCCAGGCACTGGGACAGATACTGTGTCCAGCTTTGGAGTCCTCAACACAGGAAGAACATGGATCTGTTGGAACTGGTCCCGTGGAGGGCCACAAAGATGTTGTGAGGGCTGGAGTACCTCTCCTACAAAGACAGGCTGAGAGATTTGGGGTTGTTCAGCCTGGAGAAGAGAAGGCTCCGGGATCACCTTATAGCAGCCTTCCAATATCTGAAGGGAGCCTACAGGAGAGCCAGAGAGGGACTCTTCATCAGGAAGTGTAGTGACAGGACAAGGGGTAATGGTTTTAAATTGGAAGGGGGGAGATTTAGATTAGATACCAGAAATAAATTCTTTCCTGTGAGAGTGGTGAGGCACTGGAACAGGTTGCCCAGGGACGTTGTGGATGCCCCATCCCTGGAGGGGTTCAAGGCCAGGCTGGAAGGGGCTTTGAGCAACCTGGTCTGGTGGTAGGTGTCCCTGCCCATGGCAGGGGGGTTGGAACTCGATGATCTTTAAGGTCCCTTCCAAATCTAACCATTCTATGATTCTATATTTCCCTGCAGCCCATGGACAGGACCACTACAAAGTAGATATCCACACTGTGGCCCATGGAGGACCCCACACCAGAGCAGGTGGATGTTTCCTGAAGGACTGCAGCCCATGGAGAGCCCACACTGGAGCAGGAAAAAAGTGTGAGGAAAAAGAGGCTGCAGAGAGGAACTGATCTGTAGTTACCACAGCTGCCCCACTCTCCCTGCGCCACTTGGGGTCAGGCAGACAAACCTGGGGTGAAGTTGCATCTGGGAGAGAGGGGAGGAAAGTTCTTGGTTAAATGTTTGTTTCCATTTCTCACTACCCAAATCTATTTTAAGTGGCAATAAATTAAATTAATTTCTCCCAAGCCCAGTCTCTTTTGCCTGCAATAGTAACTAGTAAGCAATATCCCTGTTTTTGTCTTGACCCATGAACTTTCTCACCCCATTTTCTGTCCTTCCTCACTTAAAAGGGAGGGAGGGAGGGAATATCTGGGAGGAAATGTGTCTGTTTGACAAGACTAACCAACCACACCGTTCCAAGTTAAATGAGCTGCCCAGACTACTTGGAAACTTGGAATTGGGGCAGTCCAGACTTGTGGGGGGGTTTGTTTGGTTGGGTTTTTTTGTTTATTTGCTTGTCTGGGTTTGTTTTTTGATTAGGCTTTTACTGACTTTCTGAGAAGGATCCCGATAATGCCAGCAGAGGAGTCTGATTTACAATCTTCATTTTATCGAGACCCATGATGTCTTTGAGGGCAACGCGAGTGACTGCAGGTGAGTATAGGAGTTTATCTGAGCTTTGGGATGCTTCTAGATGTATTCTGTAAACACCAGTATAGACAGACTGCCAGAACTGGCCTTGGAGATGGATTAAAACATGGAGAGATGCTAACTCTGAGAAAGGAGTCTAGGGATTGTGAGACCAAAAGCAAAGCAGCTCCCACTGTATTCTCTGAAGTTTTCTGCAGGCTGGCTGAAGCAATATTTTCCTCATTTAATTTTAGGTGCCAAGAACAAACTCATGATTTTTTTGGCTCTCCTATATTAAGGACTATCTGACCATGATGACTGGACAAATGTGGTAAGGTAAAGGACTTTCAGGAGAGTTAACAGCCGGCTTGTAGTCAGCAATATTCAATATGCATTTTTGTCAGTAGCTCAAATTGTTCAGGACAGGAGAAATGGAGAAAGAAATAGAAGTGAGAACAACTCAGTTTTGGACAGATTAAACCTGGAACTAACCTCAGCAATCTCCTGAAGGAATAAACCCGTCCTTTATGTAAGGCTATTTCGAAGGGATTATTTGACCCATTTGGCTTGGACATATGTCACTGGGACAATGTGCTAATTTGAAAGCTGACTAAGATGAAACATGACCTAGCTCACTGTAAAAGCGACACAGTGACAAATACATTTGTGAAGCTTCTCCTAGAGGTTCTTTCCCTTCTATCTGGCTAATCTCTGAAGGTATGACAGAGAGAGTCTGTGACAGAGCTAAATTTCTGGGTAGGCTGACCTACTGCTTGGGGATATTAGTAATAAACCAATCCAGGGGTAAGTAAAGATTTGTTTCATTAGGCTTATTAGACATAATTCTGACAGAGATGCCAAATGTTGTCATACAACAGTGACTATAAGAAGAAAGAGGCATTCTCAATGTAAAGTCAGTACCAAGCTTATCAAACTGCAGCTTCGCAGAAGATTCCCACATCTCAGACTGAGTCCCTGACAAGTCCGCTTTCTTAGGATCAGGAATGGAATATGAGAGGACTGACAGATATGGCTGAAATCAGGCTGGACCTGTAGAGAACCCAGGAACTAGAGAGACATGACTCAGAAGCTTGTTGAGCCAGAAAGATTTTAAAGTCCTGGGCAACCCACTCTAGATGACCCTGCTTGAGCAAGGGGGTTGAACAAGATGACCTCCAGAGGTGCTTTCCAACCTCAACGTGTGATTCAGTGATTCTGTGAGACTACAACTGCTTTATCTAACCTGGAAAAATGACCTTACCAAGTTAGTATGACTGAAATTGCTTTGAACTATATTTCTATGCTAAAAGTCATAGACCAGGCCAGTTTGTAACTGGGAAGCTTTCTAAATTGTGTGGGAATATGAATGCCATCTTGTTTCTTTTCAGGCCACCCTATTTCAAACTTGATTAAAAAGTTTGAAGACAAAAAGCATGATAAAGCCTGGTGGGACAGACTGAAATGTTGTGCCAGCAGAGCAACATTGTGGCAACTAAATCAATCTCAAATTTTATTTTTTTTTCTCCCTTATCAGTGTTCCTCTATGCCTTTGCATGCTGACTAAGGTAAAAGTGGTACCTTTTTCAAAGTGATTCCAGTGACTGGGCTCATCCATGTCAATTAGTGGGAGAGGGGAGCAAGCTGGGGTAGGTAACATCTGTTATCACTTATGGAAGAGGGCAGGGTCAAAGACAACAAAAGCTGGTAGTAATACTGGACAGAAAGACTTACTGTGATTGACGGGTGTCATCTTAGGTTCACATGCAAGTAGTTGCTAATTATATTTTGGTCACCTGACAACTCTGCTGGAGCTTTTTGTGGTTTTGGAGTAGGAGCCCCAACAGATGAGTCTGCTGTCAGATATGGGCTAAGAGAGCAGATGCCCTGGCTGTGCTCATCCTTTTGGTGATGCTCCACTTGCCATTGCAGTGGTAAATTGGGACCTAGCTACTGTCAGTGGTGTAGCCTCTTGGCTGTGTAGCACAGGGCATTCCTCTGAGGTATGGTGATAAGGCTTCCCCACCTGCTCGAGGTTGTCAGCCAAGAATTAGCGTATTGATGGTATTACAGAGTTTCTGGGTATGAAGATAAGTTGATGGCAGGGTACAGAGGTGTAGGCTGTGCTGTGAACCTCTGAGATAAGTGGTGGCAAATTCCAGGCGCAAGGGCTTGTCAAGGGTGAATTCAGGGTTTCTTCCCTTCTCAATTAAAATCAGCCAGGGTTCTTTCCTGATTCACTGGAAGAGTGATACCATTGTACATCCCTCCATTGATGATGTGGATGGGGCAACGGTGGAAAAGAGGTGCCAAGAGTGATCTTACAGCACCTCCCTTTCAGTCCCCTCCAGATTCTCCTGAAATCAGATGGAGCATTTCTGGGTATTTCAGATGTAAAGCATCAAGCACTAATTTAACTTTTGTTACTCAAGACAGCTAGGAAGTATTAAATCAGAACAGTGCAAATACGCATTATGCCTTGACAGTTTAAGTGTTGCTGACAGAGGACTACCTACAAGTAAACCTGGGGATTTGGAGATCCTGTTTCTTGAAGAGGACTGAATAATAGTCCCAATAGTTGCATTTAAATGATTTCAAGAGTGGGAGTGTTCATTAGCTCAGCCACAGACCTGATATTTGTCTACCTACAGAATGCTGCCAAATTACATACTTTATGAACGTGAAGTGGAAAGAAGGATTTTATGACTTCCTTTTTCTATTTACTCTCCTGTCACTTTGGAATCCCAACCACTTCAGTCCTGCCCTGCAGGCAATTTTCCCAAGTGTTTATTATATTTATTTCTTTAAATATTTTCAATGCCTTTATATTTTCTTTTTGAAAATCAAATTGAATTTTCTGATGCATTTGTACTGGTGTTGCCAAGATCATTCAGCCCTTGAATTCATACTGAGCTCATATCAATCCCCAAGACTCTCAGCATGATAGTGAATGCACTTGTAACTTTTTTTCAATTATCTTTTAGCTGTATCAATTATCTTTCAATGCATTTACATTACTTTTCTGGTGCTGTAGCATCAGTCTACCTATTAAGATATGAGGAATATTCTATACTGGCTGATAACAGTGTGCCCTTAGGACATATTTGGATATCAAAGTCAATACCAGAGGCATGCTCACTTGCTTTTGGTGAGCACTGATTTTTAAATATTAAGACATTAATTAATTTAATTTCACTAATAAATGAGAGTGTCCTATGATCAATACAGGGATGCTTTGATGTTAATCATTGATCCATTTTTCATAAATATGCTGATTTTTCAGCTGTCTAGTAACAACAATAACGGGAAAGTGCAGGAGTTGTTTTTCTGTGCCAAAAGGGGAATAAAATAACTTCATATGCCTTAAAAGCATGATAAAACTGGCAGAGGGGTTATATTTAAGTCACAAGAATTTACTAATGCATTCTTGAAAAAGTAATAAAATACATGGTTATAGCTACTATTTGCTATGAAGGTATCTTACAGTGCCCAAATCCTACAGCAATAAATTGATTAGGAATTAGTTTGTTTCCATAACTAAGAAACCATATCAAAGGCCCTGACGACACTGTAAAGGAGATGTGCTCTATTACAGGTAATACAGTTACAGTGAAATATTTAGGCCGAACTGAATGTCTTAGATCAAAGGAATCCACCTACGGGCACAAAACAAGCCCCTGAAGTTAGTTAGAAAACAAATTTGTATCAGGCCTAAGGTTGGAGACGACTGGAGATGTTTACTAGCAGATGCATGTGCTTGGATGCAATTACCTGCAGTGAGGGGACAGGAGGAGAGTCTTGGTGATAAAATGCCAGAAGAAATAACAAGGAACAGGCGTTGGGTTTTATAGCCAGACATTGTGTTCAGCCAGGCTATCAAGTTAACAGAAAGGCTTACTCTGATGCTGATTAATACCCAAACTGAAATACTCTCGTATGGCTTTAAAATAGGGTGTATATCAGGCAACAACATGCAAGGAATTTTTGCTGAAATAAAACTGAGGTGGTATCAAATTCTGAAAATGAACCACGGGCGAAACTGCAAAAGTGCGAACGTGAAACTTGCAGGCATGGAATCGACTGTCTCTCACTTAATAACTGTGGCCACCAGCTTGATGTCCTGCCTCCATGCAGAGAAAAACAGGATCCAAGAAGCACCTGTAATCTCTTAATCTCATCAGTAGAATCCAGCTCTTGGATTTTTTTCCCAACCACTTGACATTTTTCCCTAATCTCTGCTCCCACTGGTGACTAGCCTTCTGTTCTTATCAGAGACCTTCTCCCTCCTCTTTTCTCATATTCTTATGCCTTTCCCAACCCCCTCCTCAGTCTCTTAATACTTCCACCTCTCACTTCAATTCTGATCACTACTTTAACATTCATCTCCTTCTCCTTCCCTGAAAACTATCATCAAAACATTCAATTTATAGAAAGAGTTTCACACACTCAGTGCCATGATCTTGCCATAATCCCAGCTATTTTTTTCTTTTTCTCCATTTTTTTTTTTTTCATCCCTTGTTTTGGTCTAATTCTTTACCCATATTTTCTTTTTTGGTTGTGTTTTTCTTTNTTTTTTTTTTTTTTTTTTTGGAATTTGTATAATGTTTCATCTGAAACACTTGAATATGATGTGAATATGATGTGAAAATATAACTTCCAGATTTGATTTAGACAAAAAAATCTGTAATAAATTTAAATGTTTCTAATTTTTTAAATTTGGAAAGAGAGGAATAGAGGAGGGTTTGTGCAAAGGAAAATCAGGATTCAAGTTTTGCCACAGATTCCAAGGCTTGAAAAAACTTTATTGTCATCCAGTCTGACATCATCTTTGATTGCTTGACAAGAGGTAGAAGATTTTTTTTAATTAATTGATGTTTTAACGGTAAGCTTTTTAGAAGGAAAAGCTTCAATCTGTTTTTTAAAATGTGTGGCAGAGATGCATATACATAAGCTGTTCCAATTCTTAATTACTGTCAGTGCTATAAAAAAATACAGTGTTTTTTTCTAGTCTAAACTTGTCTATTTTAAGCTCTTAGACATAGGAAATTTTTACACATTTATCTGATAAAGAACACTAATCAAATTCTGTTACCCATTAAATATTTTTATATCACTATTAGTTTACCTTATGAACTTCTTTTAGACAAACCAGCTTCTTTACTATTATTTTGTAAAGAAAGGATTCTCCAGTTTCCTTTCCTCCTAATTTTTTCCTTGAAAACCTCCAAATTTTTCCTTTAGCACTTTAGTCAGCCATACTAATATTTAAGCTCTTAAATAAATTGCTTGATTTTTCAATAACTTTCAAAGGTCAATAGAAGGTATGGAGACTTTGCTCCTTGCCAGGTCAGGCCAGGCATTGTCACTACATATGGGCTTATGAAGATAACTCAGTTCACCCATTTTTGAGAGAGAAGTTCTAGTTATGTACTACACCTGCAGGGAGACATGTTCCCTTGTGATTTCACCCGATTTGAATCGGGGTAATTAAGATACTTTTTTT
>VXAK01026195.1:23130-48010 GCA_013399435.1 Arenaria interpres
TTTTTTTTTTTTAAGCAAACTCTTGCCATTGATCTAATCTCATTATAATGTTAATATTTAATTCACAGGCTCTTATCGCCTTTCTTTCACTGGTCTTGCTGCATTACTTTCAGTATTTCTAATAAGGAAATATCAGATCCTAAATTACTTCTACAAAGTAGAAGGGAAATGGATATTAAATGCTTTTTTTCCCCAAGGTTACTATTTCACATCCCAATCATACAAAATGCAACGTACCCTGGGCCTGCTTTACTGGTTCTGTTACTTCATTGACCAAAGATAAATGCATAACTCTCAAGCTCTAAGTGCATAAGATTAGGCCAAGTTTTTGGGGTTTTTTTTGGTGTAATTTTGTATCTGGAAGCCAATCTATGAAGCCAATCCTTGCAGCATCAGGTTAATATTAAAAAAACAAACCAAACACCAAAAAAAAACCCAAACAGCAAATGTTTCCTAAAAGCTCCTAAACTTTGTGATGAATATGATAATTTCAAATTCTTTCTATTTGGATCTATAATTGTAGATATTATCTGTTGTCTATGCAGTTCTTAAAATCTTGCAGTAAATATCAACAAAATTGTAGGTCTAAGCAAAACTAGAGAGAGAAAAAAAGAGATACAGACAGAGCAACAAAATCAAGAACTAATTAGAGCACAATTGTAACAGCTCACTAATAGATTATGAATGATAATGATCTCTTATACATCATTACAATTGTTTTTATGGAGTACATCTCATTGAGTAGGTTATTAATGTGTTCAGGGCAAATGGCCCAAACATAATTTCTGTCTACCTATGTATTCCAAAGGAGGAATGGCTGGATATAAGATACTGTGGGTGGATTGCTTTGTTACATTGACCCAAGATGACAAAATAGTGCCTCAGAGACTGTTAAAATTCAACGTAACTTAAAATAGTTTCCAGGCTGCTCTGGTTTAGACTGGGGAGATTAAATAGTTCCAGGGCCTCTGGAATCAGGAAGACAAAAGTAACTTAAAGCCATTTCAAGCCCTGATCCTCAAGTTCTGCATCTGGGAGAGCCTGATCTGACTCGGAGGTGGTAACCTTGACCTGAAGTCTCCAAGCTCACAGCATGGCTATTCATACCTATTAGAAATGGCTGCGATAATTGCATGGTCAAGCTGGCCAGCTCTGACCACATTCACTGCATGTTCTGCAGCCTTCTCCCTGTGTGCCAGAATTCCCAATTTTCTTTTTACTAAACCCTCAGCTTTTTTCCCTGCTCTTGCAAGAAGCTTGTTCCCCTCTGCCAGTTTCCATCTGTCACTTTCTCCCTCACATCCATGTTCCATCAATCCATCATACAAATGCCTATGCCATTGTGCT
The DNA here is from genome assembly GCA_013399435.1 of Arenaria interpres. Classification (NCBI taxonomy): domain Eukaryota; kingdom Metazoa; phylum Chordata; class Aves; order Charadriiformes; family Scolopacidae; genus Arenaria; species Arenaria interpres. The sequence goes on from VXAK01026195.1 coordinate 24,478, forward strand.
TTACGTATCTCCATATCACTATACATACCCATATCTTATAGTTACCCACATCTAGATTCCCTGAACTCCTCCTTTTTCACCTGTACCTCCATTCCTTGCTTTCCCTTGACATCTTCCTCCCTCTGTTTCCTTCTGGAAATAAATAATTCAGGGACTGAAGATCTGTAAAGCGTTTGGGATAATGAATTGCAATAGCAGGTACAATGCTGTTAAGCAACTGGACATTTACAATTAACAATTGATTAGCTGACAATTATGCAGGTAAGTGAAACAGATGGCTGCGCTAATCATGTGCAAGAGCTGCATACATTCCTCTTTTCTTTTCCATTTTTGTTTACTCCAAAATTGACTAGATTTTTTCCCTCCGCTGTCTAGAACATCCCCTGCAGCTTTAAAAATGATTAGATAGTTACAAAATGCACCATGCTACTTCAAGACAAAAAAGAGAAATAATACCGAGCTGAGCCTCACCTCACTTTGTTCTCTCAGACTGCACAGGTAATAAAACTGAGGGTGAAAAGCCATATGTAAATGTTTTGATAATGCTCTGCCCTACAACTTGAGAAGGGTTAGGCAGCGACTTCATCTCAAATCAATGAGCATTGCATGTGTCCTTATGAAAGATTAAATTAATGTCTGTAGTTACCTTAGCATCTGTCCCTGCTTCTGCTGAAGTCAGTGAAGAAGCGTCTGCCAAGTTCTGGGGAAGCAGGCTCAAACCCTTAATATTATCCATTATAGTCATTGTTATTCATGGTTCTGTATTGATTATCCTGTCTCAAAAAAAAAAAAAAAAAAAAGGGAAAGAGAGAACAGAGCACAGAAAGAATTGTATTAAATGAAAAGTTGCTGATCCTGGATTCTGAAATGTGCATACGCTGTTGACCAATTCCTGCCTATAGTTTATGTTAAGTAGTTGCAATGAAGCAAAAATTACAGCCTGAATATTTTTTTTAAGAACACGTAGTTAATTTAATTACATATACACCCTACAGGCACAACATTTTAAAAAATAGCTATCTGTTGCTACTTTAGCATTATTCAAATAGGTTTTAATCTAAGAAAGCAGTTTAATAGTCTCTGCTTTTGTAACAATGTTGCTGTGCTGGTCGACTGAGTCTTTCCAGGACAATTTTTCCCACTGAGACAAGCCAGTAACTTTGTTACACTGTGTAATAGGGCAGGTTGGCTTTTTCAGTTCTTTTCTATTGTGCAACTAGCAAGGGAGGCAGGTGATGAAAAAATTCCTTTGAAGAATAATAGAAGAAGGAAATAGCTATGTTAAATTACTCAATTCCAGGTCCTCTTTTTTTTTTTTTTTTCTTTTTCCAAATAATTTCTTGTAACAAAGGGTCCTAGTCCTGACTATGAAAAAGCAGCATGCAACATCCACTTTTCTTTTTAAATCAGCTTCTACAGGAAAAAATGCAATAAAGCAAATGTTCCTTATATCTGTTTAATGACCTGTAACTCAAAAAGATGTTGAAACTATTCTGCTGAAAACTTTTTTTCAGGAAGATTTCCTTCCAGACTTGTAAAACTACATTTTAGATCTGAATTTCTTCAGCACCTTAAAAACCTCAGTTTTGAATGGAAATGATTACCTAACTCTATTTTTCAGGTGCATGTAATATGGAGATGTCTCTCTGGAATGAAAAAAACAACAACAGCATTGAAACTACTTCAACAATCCCCTAACATTTAAATGTTACGATGTATAAGAATCATTCCATTTAGATATCAGCCAAAAGTTAAAAACTCTTTTATTTTTCCTGCAATAAATATTAGCTTTTCATGAGCTTCTTAAAATTGCTCTATAATATTTATATCTGTGATTTCTGTGCCTTTGAGAGGAAAATCCTGGATCAAATAACTGGGTAACTTACCCAGAGAGTCTGTATTATAATATTCTCTTCCCTGGGCTATATCCTTGGGTAAGTGACCTGTACCTCCATACATGTCTTCTTCAAACTTTCTTCTTTAATTCCATTTGCTGACAGATCAGATAATGAGGGGCCAGTTGAAATTCATGGATCTATGCAAGTTCATGCCAGCTGAGCAACCAACCCTAATCCACCATTCCTCAGTTTATCCAAAAGTAAAAGACTTCTTTTCACACACCAGTTAAGTCTGCTAAGTGACAACAGTGTATTTATCCAGCACGTCATTTACAAAACCCAAGTGCTTAAAATTGAGGAAATCAAATGTTAAGGATGCCATAAATTGTAGTGTTCACAAGGAGCCTGAAGCAACCCTTACGGAAGTCCACAAGAGTCTTTCCACTTTGTTTCAGTCACAGCTGGACTGGGTCCATAATAAACAAGCATTTTGTCATATGTATGGCCAGATACGCCACTAAGAGATGCCGATGGCTGCATATGAATGGCCTAATATGGCAAGAGGGTGTTGTATTCCAGACATTTGGTGCAAATACAAACTCTATGGAGAGCTCAGGGAAAAATGGTGCTATCTTTTTGTCTGATTTATAGTTTTGCATCACTTAGATCAAAGACTCTAAAACACGTGGGGGAAAGTCTGGCGCTTGTTGCTTCTCACTCACCTGGAGTCCTTGTTATCAAAGCTGAGAATGGACTATCACTTTTCACTACCTGTGTAATCTGTGTACTTCATACCTCTTCAAGCAAATACGCTTTTTTCAAACAGTTGAATAAATGCGCTTTCTTATTCAAAATTAGCAATAATGAAGAATATCTACTCTCTACACAGCTTGCTAGCACACAGTACTTTTAAGCATCTTACAGTAACTAATCTTAACATTTTAAATGTTGGCAGAAGCCTTTCATCCTTATTCTTTCTATTGCATGGCAAACTTCTATTAACAACATGATTAAGGAAAAAGGATTTGAAGGACTCTGAGCTTTTGTCTTCTGAGGGAGAATAATTACTTCATATTTATTTTTTCTTAAGGATTGTTTTTTAAGATATCATCGACCTTTCTAAATTCAAATACTAAAGATCTGATTAAAAAAGAGCACAAATATGCAAGCAGGACCCACTTTCATAGTTAAAAGTTTGCTCTGTAGACCGGATTGGTAGTGGCACAAAGCTCTTGAGTGAAAAGAAGTAATGGGAGAAGCGCCCATAGAAACACCATTAAAATGCAGCTGGTCAAAACCTGTAGGCCTGTCAAAAAGTAGATCAAAGAAACTTTTATCAGACACTGACAAAATTATTCCACCATAACTCAAATTATGCAGACCTAAAGGCTCTACTTTTCTACTGTAATCTTGCAAAATATGGTGGTCCATATCAAACTCCTGTTGCTAAAATATTTCTTTTCTTCTTCTGAGTAAACTGCTAAGTTTATCTGGAAGTTTCAGTTTTCATTATTTCTCTTGGAGGAAAAGCTAATGTTTAGGAAGGAAAAATACAGAAGAAGATATTCTCCTGAAATGTTTGCATAATAGTATCATCAAATGATAATTGAATTGATATTTTACAGTAACACTCCAACTGGTTATATTTATCCAGACAACAGAGGTGGCTTAAGGCTATGATCTTCAACGCTGAAACAGGTATATCCAGGAGAATAACAGATACTATCACAATATGCTAAAGAATTCTTTTTTCCTCATGCAAATCATGAAGATGTTAGATAGAGCTTATAACACAGAAAATCCAGTCATTTCCTTAAGAAGTTAAATAAATTCCTTCCTGCAACTACTTATAATCTGATTATAGCTTTGATACAACTAGCGAAGACAAGAAGAGAAGGTGACACAACATACACATTCATTATATTCCCAATTTACTTACCTCCCACCCAGTTCCTAGTTTCATATATTCAACATGCTAGTTCTGGCTCAGTATTAGACCTGTCAAACCCAGCTGCCTCCTTAAATCCATACACAATGTGTACTATATTGTACATTAATCCTGATTCAGAGCATACTATGTTTTTACCTATTTGAATGCAAACAATAATCCTGAAACACTCATTGGACATAGAGTCAGCCCTCAGTTCATTGGGTTGGCTTGCTTTTATCATGCATTTTAATGGTGAGAAAATCGCATCTGTTCCTAACTGCCTTTCAGCTGTTAGTTGCTGCTGCATAGCTGATACCAGAAACAGATGGGAAAGAGGAGAGTTCCTCTTTCTGTAATCAGGTATTGAACTCAGCTGGGACACCAGGAATTAATGGCACTGCTTCAGCATGCTTGACCTCAATCCCAAACTCAACATCCAGTGGGGAGTACCTGAGATGGCTCTGGTTGTTTGCAGAGTGCTGTACTTGAGCTAATATGCCTCAGTGGAGAAGGCACCATTTTGCATAGAGCTAGTCCTTTTGTAGCAATTTCTGTACATATGGAGCAATTAACCTGCAATCCAGGTAAACTGTTCATACTGATTTGTGGATGTTTGTACCTGTGAATGTCTAGATACGCTCATTTGCATGAGTATCTATGTACCACAGTCAAGATTCACAGTATTATTTATATTTAGGTTTTCTGAATTTTTACCAGATCTGATTTAATTTTTCAAATATTTTGATGGATGATACTCATTCTGATTGAAAAGTCTGATAAGTTTAAAGAGAGCACCTGGGAAGCAGAGAGGAAAGTTTTCTGTTGAATTTTTTGGATGTTGTAGTCTATAACACTCTGGAGGATGCAAAGGTCTGAAAGGAGGAGAGGGATTGGTCCTCTGCTGAGAGCAAATCGGTGTAGAAAATTACTTGGGGTGAAGAAATTTATAAGCTTAGTGTCATGCGAACTGGCAAAATAAAATATTAGGGATTATATATTCACAACTTGAATATAAAAACCTTTTCTAGCAACCCAGAGAGGACTCTGGAATTGTTTATAACTTGGAAGCCAATGAAAGGGTTTCTGGAATGATAGTATAACGTCTGGAAAGGTGACAGTAAGTAAAAGGAAGACTTGGGTATGAATTCTTTCGTTTCTATTCTGTCTTACTCAAAATTCTCTCTATTCTAAGTTCCTTATGCAAGCTATGTTCATATTAAGCCTAGCTTTGCACTTTTTTTTGTATATTTTTTGTAAGAGAAAGGTTTAGGTTCCCTCTTCTGAAAGCACTGCTTGGTCTGAATCTGTGCACAGCTGTGTCAGGCAAGGGTGATGTGTACTTGTAAGCCTGAGATGAGAAACTAGCTTTACTACAGGCAAGTAAATTCCCACTACTCTGAAAACTAGGTCTGAGACAAAAAAGAAAGATCTCATCAGAAAAGAACTTAAAACTTCTTAAATAAATAGAGTAGATATGAGCCTTCCAGTCTAACTACAGGATGGGAAGCTCTAGGTTGTCCGTTTCAAAGTAACCTCTGAAAGATCTCTCTAGGAGAAACCTTTTGCCATAAGGTTTAAATGTATTTAAATGATGTCTCAAAACACTAAATTATAGCCTGAATAAAATATTAGTTTCAGGTATAGTTTTCTTTGGTAATGCTTTCCCATTTTCAAATCAACAATATTGGTCCCTTGTTTTTCTGTTACTGTACTCCCCTTCTGAAGAAAAGTTTTCCCTAATATCTGATCTGAATTTCCCATGTTCAGTGAGTGAGTTTTGCCCATTGTTGTATCCAAACTTTGTTACACGTTAGTGTAAAGAGCTTGACTCCCTCAGGTTAGTAACAGCCTGTTAAGTAGTTCTAGGCATCCACTACGTCACCCTTACTCCCCTTCTAAGCAAGCCCAGCTTCCACGACCTTGCCTTTCAGCCCATGTGGTCTAAGACTTACAATCTTTGTAGGCATTTGTTTGACTCTCTCCAGTTTCCAGATACCCTCGAGAACAGGGGACTGGGGGGGAAACTAGGCACGTTTTTCCAGGTGGAGCTTCACCAGTGCCAAGTCAAGGTAACCATAACTTTCCTCAATCTGCTGGCCACATGCCCCCTAACATAGCCCAGTATGTGATTTGCCTTGTTTGCAATGAAAGCACATCCTTGCTTTATGATACTCAACCCAGAGGCAACCTTATCCTCCAGGCCCTTTTCAGCAAGCTGCTTTTCAGCCAGTCACTTCTCAAATAGGCACAGGATTTTTTCTGTGCTAGAGGCAGGAGCTTGCAAATCTTGCTAAACTTTGGGAGATTTCCATGGGTACACACCTCAAGTTTCTCAGGGTAACTCTGGACTGAGGCTCTCACAATTGTCATGTTAGCTGCTGCCTTTAAAATCATTCATAGGATGATGCTGTGTGATCATCCAGGTAACTGATGAAAATGTTAGGAAAAAATGGGGCCCAATATCAATACTAAAGCACCCTGCTGATAAACCATCTGTGTTCATATCATTTTACTTGGAATAGGCATCACATTTGATAACATCATTAGTGGTTTGCTTTTGAGGATTTCAACTACATTTTCCTAGGTATGTGATTATTCGTTTGTGGATTTGGGGCTTTTGTTTGGTTTTTTGTTAGAGGCTTTTTAAATTAACTTATTTCTTACCTAGCCAAAGACTTTTATTGCCAAATATATCTTATGGTCTTCTTTTTCAGTTGGAAGATCATTTTCTCTACCATCATAGCCCTTCCTTAGTACAAGCTTTCCTCACTTCCTGACTTGAGCAATGTCTTTAGTTGTCTCCATAGTCTTTAGGGTTTAGGGCTCAGACAGCCTTGGGATGAAGAGCTTCAGTTTCTGTGTTACTCACAGTTGCTTCTGTCTAAAATTAAACTATGTCTTTGAGAAGAATGGTTGGCCATTTGATCTGAGGGTCCCTTTCACAGGAGGACTTAAAGGTATATCATGAACTTAAAAATGGCACTGTGTGGTTTAGTATTTGTTGGAGCTTGCTACTTCCCTGTAACATAACATATTTTCATGAAAAACAACAAATTTCCCAAATTGGTACCTCAGGGCAAATCAAGGGAGGCTGGAAAAATCAGACTGGAATCTTTGCTTTTCATCCATCACTATTACCTGTGGAGGCTTTGACACTTAGTTGAGACCTTCCTCAGCACGTTTGCTCATTTGTAACTCAGGGTGCTTAACAATTACGCTATTAAGCTATTTATACAAATCCTAGTAGTATTGGCTCTGCTGCCCTAAAAAGTACTTAAACTAAAGTTTGAACAATGTATGCATGTATTGGGAATTATAAACTGATCCCTTAGAATCTCTTTGCAAAGTACAATAACATTTCAATGTATGCCTGAATTTATTCCTAAAAATAAGGCTTTGGATTGACATCAAACTTCTCTCCTCCAAATAGTGTGGTGTATCAGACTTTGTTCAAAGGGTTTGAATTTGAGTGGTGTGTTATGTAAGTGATTATAAAGTACTTCGGGAATTTTTAGATGGGAATTACTGTTTACTGGCTCTACTTTTGGATAATTGGTCATGGTATCCATAACTGGCCTTTGCTGCAAATTCACAATGTAATATGTTCTGGTGCATTTGCCTGTTTGTTTTGTACAAACTTTTTTAAGACAACTTCAATGTTTAGGCAAACTGTTAACTGAATAGCTTTTTGTTAGCTCCAATTGTATCACATTTATATATACTTTATTTATGTATACTATGAAAGATGCACAATTCTCTCAGATTTCCAACTTTTATGCTGGTTCTTTCCATGCATATCTTCATGCATATCTGCTTTGGGTAAACTAATGTTACTTAGACCATAAGCAATTTTCCCCATCTTGTGCAGTGATTTATCCATAAATTTTGCATAAGATGAGGAAGGGAGTAGTTAGTCTACTATATGGCTCTTAGATGTAGTGAAATATAAAATATTTTTCTTTGGGATTAGTGAGTTATCCCCTTGACATCAGAAAACCCCTTTTTTTATTATTTTCCTTTGATTTCCTACTACATCATATTTTTGATTGAGGTAATTTTTTTTCTTTCAAGTCGTTGAAGGTTTGTAGGAGCAAACACTCTTTTGCTATCTTACTTGGGGAATTTTCCCTTTGTGACAGAATTATTATGTTATTTGGATTGTACACCATCTGCTTGCCTAACCCAGATTCTCTTGCCCTTACCTGGCATCTGTTTACTATGTGGAAAATTCTTTCTTTGGTAATAAGCTCAAATTTGCAATGAAGATCTCTGGAACCAAAACTGTACAAAAGCACGTGAAACTGTGTAAGGTCCAAACTATGCTTTTTTTAAGACAGTCATAGCTGCGCAGGTGTACTGAAGAAGCACAATGAAATATTCTACTTTTGTTTTTGTTTCTCTGTCTGGTGATCACAACAAGAAAATCTCCTGTTGTTTCACAAAGATCTTCCACTTTTGGCTATTGCCATGAATAATATTCATCACTAAGGAAAAATTTCGATCATAAGGAATGACAGTGGATTCATACTGATTCTTGTTTTATGTGTCCCCATAGTAGAAACTTTTGACATGCAGCGTGGTGTGAGATTAGCAGACAGAAAAAGTCTTAAGGTTCCCCTACTTGAGTTAAGCTTTGAAAATAAGAATTCCTGAAAAATTAATATGTCTGCTTTCTATTTGCCCTACAGAGAAAGCCAATGTATTTCCAATAAAACTGACAGAATATGGTATTGACTTTTGAAAGAATGTTTACATCTGGGGAACTTGACAACATGAGCATACAAGTGGATTGTGTTATTAAAATGTAAGTATGTGATTTTATACTTAACTGAAAAGTAATTCTCGTGAAGATACTTTCAGATCCTTTAACTCCTATGCCTGTGAGAAATTACAAGAAGAAAAAAAACCCACAATACGAAAACCTTACATGCTATACCTGAGTGAGATTATGTGCTTTAGACTTTGAGAATACAAAAGAAAATGAGGACTGGATCAAACAATTGCTCACTACCAATGCATTACAACACATTGTAATTTCAAGGTCCTCCAAGGAACCAAATAGTCCACCTTTAAGAGGCTGTCAGATGTGAATGGTAAATTGCATCAAAATACAACTGTACTCAATACAATATTTATAAGCTGTGCTTGGATAAACATGGCTTCTCATTAGATTTTTATTTTTTTTTAAAAAAGGAATTTTAAATAGTTTGGATATTATCTAGGTTTTTCCCTTACTATTCATTTTTGCTTGGGAAGGGCAAAAAAAATATGCAATGGTGATAGAATTGCAGAGCTGTTTAAAATTATAATGTGTTTTTGAAAGAGAAGCTATTTGTTACTAAGAACCTAATTTACATTTTGGGTTCTACATATGCAATGTCCCACTAATTTTCTTCACTCTTCAAATCATTAAATGAATATAGTCTTATAGCACCAGTGTTAGAGCAGCACATCTCTTTGACAGAGCTGAGAATCAACAGGTTGTGCCTATTTCTTCCAGTGTGAGTTCTAGCCTATAGGTTTTGGGGGGATGATGTTGGTGCCTGGTTTTTGGTAATTAGCCTGGCTGTTTGATTGGCTCAATCTTCTCTGAGAATCCTGCTCCACCTGTAACTACAGAATAGGTCAGTGTCCTGGCAGCAGATGAGGGGCTGGGAGTTGTGTCCCACAAAGTCTCTGAGCCAGCTGAGCTTAAGCACCACAGCAATGCCAGGAGGAAGTTGGGGGTGATTGCAGAGGGAAGACTTACTGCTGGGGTGGGATGGAAATCCCTGTCTGCTGATCTGACCCATCATCTGGGGAGGTTTGCTGTTTGCTGGTGGCTCATATCTGGAACGTGGTGGACAGGTTGTCAAGGCTGGTTTGGCCTATGCACTATTACTCCTGCAATTCTTCTACTTGGGCACCATCAATACTGCTAAGTGGAACCTGCAGTGTATCAAGTGTGACTGCATAGAACTGGGGGTGGAGGCCAAGGATAAGATGGTCCAGGTGGTCTTCCTCTCATTCCTGCCAGTGAAGGAGAATGGCTTAAGGAAGAAAATGCTTTTTTTTTTTTTTTTTCACTCTAAGTATGATCAAACATTAGAGCAGGTTGCCCAGAAAGGTTGTGGAGTTTCCATCCGTGGAGGTATTCAAAACCTGACAGGACATGTTCCCAGGCTAACTGCTCTAGATGACCTTGCTTGAGCAGAGGGACTAGACAGTGTCCAGAGGTATCTTTCACCACCTGCCATTTGGTGATTTTGTGAAATCAATCCTTTGCAGAAAACAGAAAAATATGTAGCCCATGAATTGAAAATAATTAAATGGAATAGAAAATCTTTATTGAAGAAGTTGTGAAACCATAAATTAAAATACGTGTCAATTGCAGCTATGCAGTAATTATTAGCAGGCTTTAGTGATTTTTCACCAAAGCATTATGTGGGTTACCATGAATGACTTGAGGCTGTGTCTCAAGTTATAAATGAAGCAAGGATCTAGCTTTGTTTCACAACCCAAACATTTCTTATTCCTAGGAGACTGTGTGCAGAGATTAAACACCTGCATAATTTAAAGGAGGAGAAGTAGTTCCATTGGTTTATATCGGTCTACTTCATTAAAGTCACATCTAGGCATGTTTATAAGCTGAAACTTGTTAAAAATCACAAATATATCATCTTCAACATCATGTCTTGTTGTATACTATTACCATTTATTTTCTGCTACCAAAAAAAAAAATCTTGTTGCTAATAATTCAAAACTTCAGTTCCAGGTTTTTCAATAAATAATTTCAAACAGCTTTTCTTCAAATATACATTACAATTTTAAATACAATAAATCTGATTTCAAAAAGGTAGGCTTTTAATAAAAATCCTGTAGTGATTATTTAAGATTTTGTTGTTGCAGCTGATTATTTCCCTTGCCTCATTGTTCTCCATATATAACATGCTCTAAAATAAAATACTGCGTAGAGCTTCCAGGTCTATAGAATAGTAGAACTTAATATTATAGTAAGAAGCTCATTCTTTATGTGTTAAAGCAAATCACGACTAACGGTGCTAACTTATACAATTTTAATATGCTCCATTAACAACAAAATATTTTTGTCCTATAAGCTAATTTAAATTTCTAAAAGCACTGTATATAATTTTAGATCCTTCTTCAGTCAGGTGTAGCAGCTAATTAAGCCTAGCAGATAATTCTAACTTAAGTAGTAGATTTTAATCTATTAATAACACCCCAAATAGTGTAACTAAAACAGATAAGTGTAGAAAAATAAGAATAAAATATAGATAGTCTGAGATATCTTGGGTTGAATAAATAAAAAAATAAAGAGGTAATAAAATGAATGGAAAATGTTACGGATAACAAATGTCTTTACTGACTTTTTTCACAAAACCAGTTGACTGTGAGCTACATACGTACACATATAAACATACATATATATATTTGCTTTAAATCAGTCGAAACGACTTTATCTGAAGAAAGGATGGGAGAAGGGTTCCCCTTTCTATGTTTGTCTTGCACTGAAGTCACATTTATGCAGAATTTCTCTCCTGAAAACTACTCGAGACCAGTTTTGAAATCAAATCTCTGACCTGAACTAAATAACACTAAATTTCTTCTCAAGCAAACTGGCCACCTGTTAGTGGCCTTCAAGGTAAAATTTAACCAGTCTGAATGCGTATACTTAGATAATAATTGGACATAGATCTCATACCATTGCCATGTATGAACTTTGTCATATCTGCATTTCACTGTTAGTTAGTCCAAACCTTAAAAAAAAAATGTATATTAAGTGAGTCAAGTCTGTTTTGTTTACTACTGGCTTTCCTTGGAGCCAACAGTTGCGAAACCCTGCTTTGCTCTTTACAGTGACCCTTGCCAAAAATGTTAGTCTGCGATAGTGCCAGGAGAGTGGGCTTTCAGGGCAGACGAACTGAAAACATGCTTTTCTATTAAAACAGAAATAATAAATGCTGAATTCTGAGATTTTAAAACTGATATCGTGAGATCCTTACAAGGATCAAAGCGGCACTGGTTGCGTAAACATGATAAAGTTGCATTTCACAGGAAATATTTGTAAATAAAAAAAATTTTTGGGAAGAAAAATATGGGCGGAACACTCATTTTAGGTCACTCATCTCTTTTCTTCCAACTCCTCATGCAGGAGACTGTTGGGATAAAGAGAAGGAAAGGGTGTTGCCAACCATTTAAGCCCACTGCCCAGCAAAGATTCTTGGGTGACAACAGGTTGCGCAACAGGAAAGGTATAAGGATAGTTTGCTTTACGCCGGCAAAGTGTTGAAACAACAAACATTGAACCCCATGTGCTTCTAGCATCCTTACTGAGCTAGATGAGATTCCTAGAAACCTTATGTCTAGCAGTAGGCACTACCATATGGCTCAGAGTGAGGTGCAAGAATTCAGTAATGCAGTGATGGAATAATCTGCTCGTATAAGAAGCTTCCTCTGAGCATTTACAAGAGGATGTTCTTGGTACCAGTTCCTATGAATTCTGTTAAATAATTTATTTTAGTGACATCATCTGGAAAAGGCTTCACAAGCGACATGAAGTAGAAAAAAAAATAAGAACAAAAATCCTTTACAGAAATGTATTACATCAGTAAATGACTGCACCTAGAAACAAATGAGGCTTCCTGAAGGGAGAAATGATGCTTTTATATGTACTAGAGGAAATGAAAAGAGAGGTGTTATGTAAAAGCAATAAACAATAAAGTAAGGAAATATTCTTTCCTCTGTTGTAAGTCCGAAAGAGGAAAAATTCTTAGACAAACATAGTATAGTGGCCATGTCATTATTCTGCATGTGACTACTAAAACATTTATATAACCTATAATTAGATATGAGCATATTTCGAAAGAAAAAAATGCATTTTGACTTGGGAATTCTGAACAAAGCAGAAGAGAGAGTTTCTTCTAATAAAGATTCATAGAATCATAGAATAGTTTGGGCTGGAAGGGACTTTTAAAGGTCATCTAGTCCAACCACCCTGCAATGAGCAGGGACATCTTCAACTAGATCAGGTTGCTCAGCGTCCCATCCATCCTGACCTTGAATGTTTCCAGGAATGTGGGATCCACCACCTCTTTGGGCAACTGTTTCAGTGTTTCACCAGTTTGTCCCCATCTCTACTGTAGCCCCCTTTAGGTACTGAAAGGCTGCAAAAAGGTCTCCGTGGAGCCTTCTCTTCTCCAGGCTGAACAACCCCAACTCCCAGCCTTTCCTCATAGGAGAGATACTCCAGCCCTCTGATCATTTTTGTGGCTGTCCTCTGGACCTGCTGCAACAGGTCCATGTTTTTCCTGTGCTGAGGGCTCCAAAGATGGATGCAGTACTCCAGGTGGCATCTCACCAGAGTAGAATGGAGGGGCAGAATCACCTGTCTCAATCTGCTGGCCATGCTTCTTTTAATTCAGTCCATGGTGTGGTTGGCCTTCTGGACTCTGAGTACACACTGTTGGGTCATGTCCAACTTTTCATCCACCACTCCCAAGTCCTTCTTGGCAGGGTTGCTGTCAATCCCTTCATCCCTCAGCCTGTATTGATAGCAGGCATTGCCCTAACCCAGGTGCATGACCCTGCACTTGCCCTTGTTGAACCTCATGAGGTTCACACTTCTCAAGCCTGTGCAAGTCCCTTGGGATGGCATCCCACCTCTCAGGTGTGCCACCTGCACCACTCAGCTTGCTGTCATTCACAAATTTACTGAGGGTGCATTTAATCCCACTGTCTATGTCATTGGTGAAGATATTGAACAGTACTGGCCCCAGTACAGACCTCTGAGGGACACTCCTTGTCACTGATCTCCAGCTGGACGTTGAGCCATTGGCCACTACCCTCTGGGTGCAACCATCCAACCAGTTCCTCATCCACTGAACAGTCCACTCACAAAATCCATATCTCTCCAATTTGGAGAGCTGGATGTTGTGGGGGACCATGTCAAAGGCCTTAGAGAAGTCTAGATAGTTGACACCTGTCCAGGAAATCCATATAGACATACATTCATGTAGGAAGACTGCAAAACACCTTGAGAAGACACTACATGATGGTTTAACTCATTGCTCTCTAAAATGTCTCTTAGTTGACCTGTCTCTTCAGATACAGTTCTCTGAATTTTATCAGACTTGTTATTTTTAAAATTCTGGAAACTGAGGATAAGAACATTTTTGAGTAATTAAATTTTCTGCATGGAATTTTAAAATTACCTTTCACAGGAAACCTTTTTAATTCAGCTCTGCTCCAGCTCTTCAATTAGCAAATTACTATAACCATGAGAACAATAGAAGAAAAGATCATCTAATTTTCTGGATCAGCAGGAGAATTTGGAAATGGCTTGCTTCACTATTGCACCCTAAGATATTATTACATTCTTTGTGATTTTCAGCTACCCAGCCCCAACTGAAACGGAAAGTAGTAGTATTAATTTGTTAAAGTTATAAGCTACCTTGGAGAATTTACACTAATGAGAAAACTTAAAGAGGAGAAATTAATTCTGTCATATACTTTCACTCTCTTTGGGAGGAAAAGTCAGAAAGGATCGCAATGTGGAAGATATTGTAACCTGGAGAAGAAAGAGGTACTCCAGCAAAGTACTCAGGCTGCTGTCAAATGTCACATAAACCATAATTAATCTCACATAACCTGAGCGTTTAAATGAAATACCTGAGGTAAGAGATGATTCCAGCGTAGGAGTACTCCTACACTTCCTCTGTAGTCAATGAAGAGAGAAAGACACCACTGAAGCTGAAGCATGACTCAGGTTTCAGAGAGGATGACTCACTCTGAAGAGATGTCTTTCACTTTTTATTAACTATTTAGAAACACCAGGCTTGTAAATCGGCTTTCTAAATTTAGATGAGAGAAATCTCTTGCTGAAGTTATCTAGTCAGTCCGTGAAAAGAGCTGAGCATCTCTACAGGGTGATTCCTTCTACCCGAAGAGTGAAGATCTCTGAGAGACATAGGATGTTTCACCTTCTAGAGATTCTTATCTCTCTCCTGTAGCGCAGTGAAACCCTAGAGAACTAGCTTAGGGTCTAATGGCACTATACTTTAAAGAGATTAATCTTGTCCTTTAGTTCCTTACCTAAGTATTTAACTGAGAAAGGTAAAGCTAAGGAGTATGAACCTCAAATACAATATGAGTCCTAGAGTGCTAGTATTTTGTTGGATTAAGTTTGCCTTACTCTAAGACGGTTGTCGACAAGGACTGCTGAGTTTCTGAGGGTTGTGCACGTTCTTGCGTTTTTCTGAATATTCAGATATGTCCGTAATACTCACCAGAAAACCAAAAGGCTAAAAGCTAGATTATTTGAAGTGTTTAGGCCTCTAAAAACTGTAGATGCTTTTAAAAGGTATCCTTAGTCACCTCTCTACTGCCTTAAAAGCTTCATTACCTTTTAAAATCTGGTTCCATGTGGCTAGTTAGTGCCCTTACACTTTTTCCTCTACTAACTTCTTTAACTTTATAACCTTTGAATGAAAATTGAGCTACAGCTGAGTCACACTGACACGAATAAATCAGACAGTTGAGAAATAAATTCTCCGGTGTAAAATATTATAAAATATCAGTTAATTTTTTCTTCTATGAAGGCAATCTTCTCTCCTCTCCCCTCCTCAGCACCGCAGCGTACGTATCCTCCTAACGCAGCACTGTGACAGGTGTAGGGCTTCAATGTTGTCAGTTATAATCCTTTATATGTCACACCTTCAATCATGCAATGGGCCATGCATTTTAAACAGAAGTCTGTTTTCTAGTCTGTGGCAACAGAGTGCCAGGACATACACTGTACAACCATATGGGTGTCTCTTTGCAGGACATATGTTGTACATCCTTAGGCACTAAAGCAATTAACAAGCAACTGTAAAGTAAATGTGATCTCCTCTGAAGAGCTCCAGAGCAGCTTTCAGTTTTTAAAATTATATTGCTAATTTATGCCATGAAGAGACTCAGAATGTCAGAGGCAGGTACAGTGTTCATAAATAAAAGCAACATTAAGAGGTAAATACAGGTTTCTTTTCAGAATTGATTACAGTCTTTTTCATGTTAGTAGAGCATTATGAAACTCAAGATGTTATAAAAAGTAGTAACATGCAAAAGATAATCCAGCATAAGAATATGGAGATACAGCAGCCAAAAAAGACAGTAAAAGCAGACTGCAATCATTGTGATCCACAGCAAGTGTTACTTGTTGGTCAGTGTTTATACAGAACACCATGGGAGAAAATGATTTTTATTTTGGATTTTCTACTGCCTTTACAAAATCTACTGTTGAACCTGCTATCAGGCAGTAAATCCCCCAGCTCAGCATAGGCAAGGCTGCCATCTCTCCATCTGCCCGGCTCCGGTCAGTAGCGGGCTGTTTGGCAGTCGTCTCACAAGCACACAGATGCAAATGGGTCTTCCTGGTAGCTGGTCTAGACCTAAGACCTCACTGGTAGCTGACTCCAAGCCAGTCGCTCTAGTATCTGGCTTGGACCTTCTACTCCCTCCAGTAGCCAACTCTCAAACCCTGTTTTTTGTCCAGTATCTAGCTCAGACTTGTGGCCACTCCAATACCAGGTTCCCAGGGCTCTTATCCTACCCACTGCTGAGTCTGGCTCGGAATTCCCTAGCAATCACAGTCTGAGGTACATCCCCATGAAAGGCACAGGCACTCCAGCCTCTCCAGTTATGCATGGACACTGTGACCGGTGGTTCCCATTCCAGGTTCTGGAGCTTAGACCTCCCAACACATGCATATGCACATAGGTTAAGCAGCTCCTCACCCAGAAAAATAGAGTTTAAGAATACAGAACAGAGTGCAGTGATCAGGCATAGTATCACAAGCATACTGACCAGCAAGCACATACTTTTTATCCCCTTTTCCCTGTCTTTTTCCATGCTTTTTCCTCCCCAAACCGCCATAATCACTCCCTTTCCCCACCTTTGATCCTTCCTCCAAACATTCCATTGTACATTGTATGGTACAATCCCCAAATGCCCTTCCCTGCATCCTACGAGTCCCATAGGCAGTAACCCTCCTCCCCAATCTAAAAGTTCTCTGGAGTGCATCACCATGGGCTGACCCTCTCCTGGGATGGCCCTGGTAGAGCTGGTGCTTGCTTCTCTGGTTAGGTTATTGGGGTTCCCCCCAGCCCTGCTGCAATGCTTCTGTGCTCCTTCACCTTCCCATCACATAACTTAACATGCTGGCACCATAGCTATTGACAATTAATGTCACAAAAGGAAAATACCATGCTGGGTTAGACCAACAGAGAGCTTAAAATCACTATTTTGGCTTCATCACTGCCCCATTTTATTTACTGACAAAAATGTTAAGCGTTATTCTGTTGAAGGCAAATGCAACCTAACCTTCCTTATGAAACAGATGTGATCTACAGTTAGAGATATTAAGCCAGTAATTTGAAATGCTTTCCAAAATTATGATATTAAATTTTATTCTGGACAATCTTGAAAAATATATGTAAATATGTGAAGAGTTTTCAATCTTGCATGTCCTGGCAACTTTCTGTGACTAACAGTGCTGGTGAATAATTATGTACTATACAAAAATGCTTCTCATTGATTTTTAATCTGACAACTCTAACTTCAGTTGAATATGTTATTTTCTTATACTAGAAAAGAAGCTCCCAGTATGCCTTTCTTCCTACTACTCATTATTTTTTCTACTTTATTATAACCTTTTTATGCACTACTTTCTATATAGGCAATCTTTTCAACCATTCTTCGGGTGCATTTCTCATACTCTTAATCACTACTGTTAGCTTTCTCTGAACCTTTTCTGGCGTACAGTTGGGAAGCTTGTGACCAAACGTTCTTATCACATAAACCAACATAGTATCCCACATGCAACTGAGCAGAGAAAAACATATAAAATAAGAAAAGCAACATTTTGCCTTTAGGAAAACCATGGTATAGAAATCAGATCATTTGAAAGACAACAAATAAGATTCAGCAACTCATATTACTGCTTAGTGATAAAACTGATATTATTAATTGATTTTCTCTACTTGTTGCATTGATAGAAAATGCCAGTTTTCAGAGCTGTGAGGAGACAAGGAGATGCCTTTCATACCCAAGAGTACAGAAGGTTAATGACAGGAAGGATGTGTGAATCTGGTGCTGTTCTTTTATGTGTTTGAAGCTAAAAAGATGAGAAGAGACTATTACTCACTAGCTTTTCTTGTTCTGATTCTGAATTTCATTTTAAGAAAAAACTTTTGTCTTTAGGACTTCTAATTTGTCCTCCTCAGCAACAGAATATACACAAAGTGGTGAAAGCCAATCCTAATGTTTGCTACAGCTGCAGCGGCGCAACATAGGCTAGGACTAGTTTATAACTTCCACTTAAAAGAACTGTCCTTCTAGAGATACTTTTGTAGCTTGAGAGAGACTTCCTTCATCATGCTCTAAGGTTTTGCTCCGTGTGATATCTCCCATCATCCTCTGAGGTTTTGCTCCCTGTGTCATCCTTTATGGCACAGAACCCTGATAAGTTTCCACATTTTATTGTCTGTGAGTTTGTAATTACGGAATCTGAAGGTCCACAGTCAGTAGGTTCACACTTCTAGGTGCCCAAACATGCAGTGATCAGACGAATGGTACTTGGAAATCTAAACCCCCTGCATTAAGAGATTTCCAAGGCCTTACTTTATAAGCTTCACTTTCTGAAATGTTTATTTTCCTAAACTTTTCAAATGTAGCATAGAAATAACTTTGATTTTAGCTATGTATTATTTATTTTTAATTGCACAACAAAAATGCTTAACTTTCTCTCCATTTTGGGCTGTCTTATACTATTTAAAGAAAAGACTTCTGTGTATGAGGAAAAAATATTTACTCCAAAATTAAAAACATGTTTCCACATGGGTGTTCCAGGGTTCCTGTGGGCTGCCAGTTTTAGAAATATTTTGGCTGAAAATTATGCTGTGGCCTTCATGAGGTTTTGAAATTATTAAAATGTTTTAGCATTTTTCCATGTTTTAGTATTTCTTTTGAGGCATAATTTTTCATTTCATTTTATTTTACTTTATGACATTAATGTACTCTCTTACAAAGTTTCCATTTAAAATAATGATTGAGAGTAAGAAAAATTTACTACTACAGAATTGCTTTATAGGAGATTTCTATGCTAGTGAAATGTCTCAAATGCAGATGAATTCATACAACAGCTAGAAATTAAGCTAAGTACTCTGATGAAATAGAATTCCCATGAACAAGAGTTTTACTACCGGCTTCAGTGAGGTCAAGAATTGACTCTATCAGGAGTTTACATCCCTCTGTGTTACAATCCTGAAATGCTCCCTAGCAGATAAGAACTACATTTAAGTATAAGAAAGAGAAGTATTTATTCAATGTTGTATAATCTTTATTAAATGAAGAATAAAAATGACTTTAAACACTTGCTTACATCATTTGCTTACAATGGGCAGTATGAAATGTAGCTCGAACAGACCAAAAGAGAGCTAATGGACCAGAGCAGTCCATTCACTGCCTCCTACAACTGCATAACACTTGGTTCAGCTCTTTTTTTTTCCCTCATACTAGCCAGTTCCTCAGCTTAGCAATCAGTTCCTATGTTCACTCCAAAAAAAAAATTGCACATCTCCTCTTCTAGCTACCTCTTCCGTCTCTCTTCATTACTTTCCTTCAGTTATTAAGTTCTTATTTTTTTCTTCTGTCCTTCTAACGTCACTCTTCGCTTATCAGTCATGACAGCTAAGGTCCTTTATTCATGAGACTTAATGCCATCCTCATTGTTTTTGAAGCTACAGGCAAAAGGGATCATTTATATTTATAAGCAAAGGCATTATATACTCTTTCACCTGAAGTCTAATTCTGTACTTCTGTTCAGCGATTTGATGCCCTTTTGCCCTCTCATCTGTGTCCACGTTCCTCTGCCAGGACAGCTTGCAAAAGGAAACCAAAGGAGAGGATGAAGAGAGAATGAGGTAGGTCAGTTCTCCATAAGAATGAGGTTTAGATGGGTACCACAGTCAGTTGAGAAATAGAGTGCTGAAGTTTCTGGAAAATGAAGAGAGCTGCCCGTACATGGAGAAGTGAACACTGACTATACTTTTTATATTACAGGCAGGGATGGTGGTACCATCCATCATTCCAAGGTCTTCTTTACACTGCTATATAAACTTTGCCAGACCCCAGCCACAAACAGAAACTGTGTGGGACTTTTTCACAATTCATTTTTAGGAGCAGTTTTGAAGTTGTTCAGGATTTTGGGTTGTAGCTTTTTTCTTCCCCCCCGCCTCTCCCAGGTTTTGTTTTTTTTTTTTTTTTTTTTTTTTTTTTTTTTTTTTTGTTTTGGGTTTTTTTTGGTTTGTTGTTTTTTTTGATGGGGGTGTGTGTGAGCAGTAAAGCTTGATCTCTTTTGAAAAACTTTGCCATCCATGATTTGAAGATTCGTCTTGAATTTCAGTCTTGGTGGGAGTAGTCCTTGGCAGAGGCAAGCCAAGAATATATATCTTCTTCTGTCTGAATCTGGATGGGAATCAGGCATGATAAATCATTGAAAACTTGCTTTTTTATCCCTCAGACAGCACTGGATTGCTGCAAACCTTGGCCAGTGAGATTCTGAACCTCTAAACGGAAAGAGAGGCTGATGCCTCATGCAGGACTGCAACCAAGTACAGACAGTGTGAGGCAGAAATTGTATAATACTAATGACTACAATTTCGGGTCACGTGCATCTCAAGTCGGGCACCTAAGATTTAGTGAAAACTTCAGACCTTAATTTCTCTGTGCATATAGATTGGTGCTTAAATAACAGCTTGTCATATAGTTGTTGTAAATATTTATGAAGTGCATCAGATGCCAGGGCGACAAGCAACGTGTGAAAACTCAGGATGAAATTCACCATTTTGTTTTCAGCGTAGGACGTGATTAGTGTACATACAAAAACAACGCGGGAGCTGAGAGATGCTGCTGACCACTCAATGAACAGTAAGGGAAAAGCAAAATGTTATTTATCACCTAAATACCACTTATTTTGTGTACTGAAAGAAGTGGAACCCTGTGGAGAATCTCTTTGCTTTTATTATCACAATACATATACCCCAAGGACTGAAGTAACAGAAGCACTGGAGATTTTGCCTATGATTCGAACGAAAAAATATCTGTGATGATTCAGATTCTTCTGATTGCAAGTATGTGTTTTTTTTCCAGCTGTTAACCTCTGTACTGGTGATCTATAATTCATGGGTCCCACTGAGTTTTTCTGGGCTGGATAGAATATCAGAGGATTGCATTCAAATTCACTACAAAGTGTTGAATATTTTGTTCTGCCTTCTGCTGGCTACTGACAGGGAATTTGTGTGTTCAGAAAGGCTTCCCTTTAAATCAACACTCCTGTGCAATAATATTGCCCCAATGAGAGACTTTAATAATACAAGAAACCAGCACGTTTAAATACATAGAACCCACAGTAGGATAGAGAAACCACAACAACCCAGCAGGCCCCTGCAAAAGCAGCAGTTGCTGTACTGAGAGGAGGATCAAGGTGAAGACTGCCATATAAATTCAGCATTTATTAGCTTGAGGAAATTATTTAGTAAGACTGAGGTTGCAAAATGAGAGGGAGAGAAGTGGTAAAATAGAGCTTCCAGGCTGAAATAATCTGGGACTCTTAGTAGTTTTTCAATTCTGTCTCACTCTTGTTCTAATAAGCTGAGTCCTGATCAAAGGAATTATTTGTTTTGTAGATGTTGAAAGACTGGTTCTAGGGAATTTGACACTCACAAAAATGGTTAAAAATGATATTATGGGAGTAAATACTTTGCAGTGTTTAATTTGCTGTTTATACAGAGTAAAAAATGCCTTGTATTTCATACAACTTTCTTCCTGTTTCAAATGTAGGTGTGAAGTTCCTTTCATTCCTCATCCCTGCGTTAATAGAGAGCTAAACATTTCTCTGATGTGGCAAAGAAGTATGCTGCACTGATGCCATGGACAACGTGAACTCCTTTCCAAACAAACTGTATGGTTAAGTTCTACTTTTGATTAAGATGTAAGTTTTTGGTTGGACTCTCTTTATACACTTCCCCAGAGAAACCTGAAGTATTTCTTTCCAAGTTGTTAAACTCCTGGTTTGCACTTTACATGAAGTTATGTTCATATTTGTTAGAAAGACAATTGTTGAATACTTATAATTCTGTGAATGTTAGCAGGAAATCCAGAAGAGGAGCCTCTTACTCAGAACTGAATTAGTATTCTGCCTTAGTATCAGGCCCAGTGGGCTGGTGGAAGTGATATATTTCAGATGAGACACATTATTTTGCATAACTGAATTCTGGTGAATAGTACCCATGTTATCAGGACACTGGAGTACTTCAAATGATGAGTGAAATTATTCCATGATTTCTAATCCTACATGAGATGAATCAGACTTGTCTATATTTTCAGTAAAAGGGGTAGAATCTCTGTAGGTTCTAAACCTATGTTTAGAGCTATGCATGTATCAGTCTTTGAAACACTGAAAAAAAGTCTGTTTAAACCCTGCATTTTTACCAAAACACTCTAAATAAAAAGTTGCAATTTCAAGTAGATGAAATAGTCTTCATTTTCTTATCCCAAATTTCAAAAACTACTTGTAATCTACTTTTAAAATTAAATATTCTTTACTACACCTGCAAGTTACCCTTAGAAGTAAGTTAACATACAGAAATAGTCTGATAATCTTGTTTAGCCAAGGAGCATTAGAATTTTTTTCCAATGACCTTTTCCAGTGTATCTTTGCATCTTATCTGCTTTTTTCTTCACAGTGAACTGTGGTTCCATAGTTGTTCTTTTCCTTATATCCTAAATTCTTATGTGTACTTAAATGTCTAGTTTCATACCTGTGTTAAACTTTTCTCCATGATCAAACTTGTATAAGCATAGACAATGTGGTCTTTTCCAAGAATATCTTGAATTTATTCAGTTTCACCTCACTCAGTGAAATCCCACTCCTTTCTCTGATCTTTATTTTTATTGATATAAATATTTTGCTCTTAGTTGGGAATTATAAAACATATTAAAGTCTGACATCTCTGCTTTCATCTGATATTTTTTCAAGTGCTTATTCATAAGTTTGGATGTGAAACCATTGTCCTTGCTCATTCTTACATCCTTAGAATACAGATTAAAATTAAGCTGTTCACTTAAAGCAACTTCAAGCTTCCTTCTCTTTAGGGAAACAGAGAGTTTCCGGAATATATCAAATGATCCGATGGAGTTGGTTTTGTTCCTCTGCATTTAAGTTTAAAAGAATCAATCATTCAATCTAATGTTATACTCAATGACCCTTCTTTCTAGAAATATTGCATAAAATAGCAAAAAAAAATCTAAACCAGTAGAATCACTGCTTGGTGGTTCAGGAATTGTTTGGCAATGAAATTTGTTGTCTATTGCATTCAGGAATATCTGGTTCTTCTCAATACTAGTGGAAAACTATACTAGAAGCACACAATTCTCATTGACAATCTTTCTCGTAATGCTGAAGATCTTTATCCATTTCTGACTTCCACACCTAGGTGACTGTAACAAGCTCCTACCATTAACATAGCAAAATCTTCCTTCTTTACATACTTATCCCAGGTATTTTCTAAAGGTTCTGCTTACAGATGGCTCAGGAAACTGGAGACTAAATTTATGTGACTAATCAATTTTAAGTTCAGTGACTATACCAAAACTGGGAAGATATTTTAGCAAAAATTTGGGTCAGTGTGAGGATTTTACCTTCTTTGTTTTGCTTTTTTCTTTTTTT